>CM029606.1:3451577-3514538 GCA_017311375.1 Mytilus coruscus
ATTTAAAGAAGGTTTAATGTCCCAGGTTAGGTGGAGGGTTGGGCGCCGTTAACATGTTTAACCCCACCACATTCTGTATGTGCCTGCCCAAGTCAGGAGCCTGTAATTCAGTGGTTGTCGTTTGTTGCTGTGTTTCATAGTTGTTTTTCGTTCATTATTTTGTACATAAATCAGGCTGTTAGTTTTCTCGTTTGAATTGTTTTACATTTGTCATTTCGAGGCCTTTTATAGCTGACTATTATGACTATGCGGTATGGGTTTTACTCATTGTTGAAGGCCGTACAGTGACCTACAGTTGTTATTTTCTGTGTCATTTGATCTTTGGTGGAGAGTTATTCATTGGTAATCATACCACATCTTCTTTTTATACATGTTATATATAAATACATTAAAATGGTTAAAAAAAAAAATTTTTATATTTGTTTTCCTGTTATTGTCCGTGATTTGTAGACATTATGTTTTATAATTAATGAAACCCCTTCTTACATTTACAGTATTCAATACAAGATCTTTATACTGGTGGCGACGTGGTACCTCTAGTTCTTTAAGTTATTTTTTTATAAATGATAAATGTCATGAATGTGACACTTAGTTGGCTAATATTTCTAATCCTAATTTACTGTAGAAAAACGTCATAAGGTGTTAACTGAACAAAAGGCTTACTATTCTATTACTTTGTGGATGACAGACTGTATATAAAAAACAGGGTATATAAAAAGGCTAAAGAGTTGAAAGGCAGGGCTTAATCTAGGATTATTGAGAGGAAGAAGTGACTTTTCCTTCCGTGTGAGAGTAGGGAGAAGTGGTCAAATTCTTGGAGAAGTGAAACTCCATTACCGTTTCGGTTGCATTGTGTTTTCGTGCTAATGATTTATGACATATATACATTAAGGAAATTGTTTAATATATGCAATAAAAAATATACCTGAAGTGTTTTATATGATATTGTAACTATTGAAAACTCTTAATAAAATAGATTTAAAAATGTAGTTGTTATTTATAATTTGAGTAATATCATTTGTACTGTAAATCTTAATTTGTTTAAATAAAATATCTTGCATTAGTCTCATTTGCATCTACCTCAATTTATTTGTTAATAAATATTGAATAATAGCAATTTTGTTTATGATACTGACGTTGATGAAGACATAATCTTTCAATCAGTTTAACTGAGGTCTGGAGCTGGCATTTCAGTAACTGCTAGTAGTCCTTTGTTTATTTATGTATCATTGTCATTTTGCTTAGTTTCTTCTGTTACCTATTCTGACATAACCTGAGTTTTACTGTGCGTATTGCTGTGTATAGAAATAAGAAGATGTGGTATGAGTGCCAATGAGACAACTCTCCATCCAAGTCACAATGTGTAAAAAGTAAACAATTATAGGTCAAAGTACGGACTTCAACACGGAGCATTGGCTCACACCGAATAGCAAGCCTTAAAGGGCCCCAAAATGATTAGTGTAAAACAACAGGAAAACCAACGGTCTAATCTATATAAAAAACGAGAAACACTTAAGAAACACATCAACAAACGACAACCACTGAAACAGGTTCCTGACTTAAGACAGGTCCAAACAAATGCAGCGGGTTTAAACTTTTTAACAGGCGCCAACCTTCATCCTAACCTGAAATAGTAGTGTAACATTACAACATAGAAAGACACACTATAAAATATCAATTGAAATGGCTTAACTAAATCAAAAGGACATATTAACAAAAACAAGTAAACATACATTGAACGAATAAATTGGATCTATGACAAAATGTCAAAAAAACAACTATAACCTTGGACAAAATGGCGTTAAATAAAATAACGTACACAGGTAAATTTAAATATAATAGTTTTGTTGTTAGGAGTACGGAGATATTTTTTACAAAATAAATAAATTTGTTGTTCATAATACAAGAACAGCATTGAAAATTTTATCGTCATACTAAATACTTATCAAAGGTGGTACATGTTAAAAATGGTGAGACGAGATATACCACAAAATAAAGCATTGAATAATAAAAATGCATTACAAATTGTGTAACTAACATGTCAAATTAACACGAAAGTACGATTTGAGAGTACTGTGTTTGTTTATTCTACATTGGCTAGAGTTAAAAGGGGGGGGGTGATATCTCACAAAAACATTTTTGCGCCTGTCCGAAATCAGGAGCCTCTATCATTTGTTACTAGTTTTGTATTTTTTTTTTTTTTGTATTTTGGTTCATTTATATGTTTCGGAGTTTAGTATGACGTCCATTTTCTTTGAACTCGTACACATTTTTGGGGCCAGCTGAAGCAGGTCTACAGGTGCAGGATTTTCTTGCTGTGTTGAAGACCCATTGATGGCCTTGGGCTGTTTTCTGCTCTTTGGTCAGGTTGTTGTCTCTTTGAAACATTCCCCATATCCATTCTCAATTTTATTTATCAGCAAGAATATCAAGCGAGCCTGCAAGACTAATGATATTCGAGTTGATGAAGTCAGTATAAAAAAATAAAATGACATTGTTCTTTTTATCAGTAATTTATCTTAAAAATATGTTTTTTTTAGTTGAAAATATGAAATAAAATGAATTTGTAAGTAAAACTACTTTTACGCATACAAAACGTTGTGATAGTTCTTCGGTTGTATAAATGAAGTCGCGTGCATTTCATTGAAAAATTGATGCGGATGGACACAAACATGTGACGTTGCTGCACTGTTATGTGACGTCATTGCCTAATATTTTTGCATATATCAGGTCTTGTCGATGATAGAGGAAAAAATTAGGCAGTAAGATCAAAGGGCAAATGTACAAATTGCCAATAAAGATATCTCTCTTAATAACTTTGGTCATAAAACAAAATACGCTGCTGACCACGCTTCATACGTTTGCAATCAAATTATCCATCAGCTGCTTTTTAACTTTTTACATTTCAATTTTAATTCAATAAATAGCAAAAAATCTCCAATTTATTCAGTCGTCCCTTAACCTACCAAATAATCAAACTGGTCGATTGTAATAAATGAAAATAAAACAAATCAGCTGAGTGATAACACAACATCCTCAAAACGAAAATCATCGCAAACAATAACTCAAACAGTCGCTTTATTTCTCGTTTAATTAGTTTTGAATGTTAAATCCAAGGATGTTTAAAGTCACTGTTATATTTATTTCATTTAATCGTCGACAGTATTAGTCCGTGGTCGTTTTGAAAATCTTGATTTTCCTTTTCAGTCGCCATTTTTGTTTACCTGTGCGACTTGTAAATCACAAGTTATCTCCCTTATACTGATTTTGATAGCGATTTGACTACCCTATGAAGTCAGTCAGCTGGCGACTTCTATTGATTTTCAAAATTTTTTGGCAACTAAAATCGTCATTTCGCCGGAAAGATTATGGACATTCAAACTCATAAGTCAAAAATAAACTGACTAAAGACTGAGCAACAAGAACCCCACCAAAAACTGGGGTGATCTCAGGTACTCCGTAAGGGTACGCAGATTTTTGCCTTTCGTGTTGCTCTTGTTAATACAAACCAGATAATAAGTCTAATTCGGTAGGTCACATTCGGGGAAAAGGGGACGGGATTATAGTTACGACATTTGAAACATATCCGGTATCATCTGTGAAATAATTTCGTGTGTACAAAGCTTTTCCAGGATATTACTTCATCATGAACATGATAAACGCGGAAACCAAATCATTTAAAAACCATGGGTGTATAAAATCTTAACACACGAAATGCTCCACAATAAAAATGACCTGTAAATAGCAAAATTTATCTAAAGTCAATTTGGTCTGAGGGCGATGAAATCTTTGTGTCTTGATATTTTATATTTTATCAATGGATAACTAAAACATTTTTCAGAAAAGTCTGTTATATGTATTTCTGCGTTGTCAGTTTATTTTCGACTTATGAGTTTGAATGTCCTTCTGGTATCTTTCGCCTCTCTTTTATATATCATATCAATACAGAAGCACTGACTACAGCTTTGATGATACCCTCGAGGTCTAGCAGTCTACCAGTTGTGGTAGACAGTGCTAGAAAATGAAAATAACACTTTTCTCATAGTAAATTAAACTCATCAGAGATACCGGGCATTTATAGCTGACTATGCGTTATGGGTTTGCTCATTATCGAAGGTCGTACGTTGACCTATAGTTGTAAATAAACTCATCATAGATACCACGATTGAAATTTTGTATTTGCGCCAGACACGCATTTCGTCTTCAAAAGACTCATCAGTGACGCTCGAATAAAAAAAAGTTAAAAAGGCCAAATAAAGTACGAAGTTGAAGAGCATTGAGGACCAAAAAACTTCTGTCTCCTTTGGTCTCTTGTGGAGAGTTGTCTCATTTGCAATCATACCATATCTTCTTTTCTTTATTAGATTTTTTTACTCCAGAGGCGCGGTTCATCTACAAAAGACACTAGTCCTAGATGCATGATTTGTTAGTTATTATTGGCTTTGAACTAGCTGTCAGTTACTGCAAGTACTCTCAGATCTGTATTTAGTGTCTTTTTGTTTTGGGAATGTATAAGTCCACTCTGTATTTTTGTTAGATGTATTTCTGCTTTGTATCCTTCTGTTGAGTTAATATAATAAAAAAGAAGATGTGGTATGGTTGCCAATGAGACAACTCTTCACAACAGACCAAATGACACAGAAATTAACAACTATAGATCACCGTACGGCCTTAACAATGAGCAAAGCCAATACCCCAATACCGCAAAGTCAGCTATAAACGGCCCAGAAATGACAAATGTAAAACAATTCAAACGAGAAAACTAATGGCCAAAAAATGAACGAAAACAAATATGTAACACAGCAACAAACGACAACCAGTGAATTACATGCTCCTGACTAGGGACAGGCACATACATACAGAATAACATAAGACTGAACTATAAAAATCAGTTGAAAAAGGCTTAACTCATCAGACGGATACAAATAGAAATACATCTTACAAAAACACAGAGTGGACGTGGCCGGGTTCTTGTACATCCCAAAAACAAAAATACAATAAGTACAGATCTGAGAGTACTCGCAGTTACTGACAGCTAGTTCAAAGCCAATAACAAATAATCGAAAAAATCATGCATCTAAGACTAAATTATAAATCAATACACATTCAACATCAAATGGATTTAGTGTAAAGACGTCATAAACAGTTAGAGAAAAACATGACCTTATGTAATGCCATGATACAGGTATCGACAGATTGTAGATCCATGAAAGTGCATATGTATATTACAATAATATTAGTTTGCTTTTAATTTACTGATAACAAAATCAATATTAATACCAATAAAACAATATTCAAAGATCTAATTATAGTGTTTAATTGGTAACCTTTTAGAATAAGTTTATTTAAAGGATCGATAAGTTTACCAGGATCGTTTCTAAATTTCCGGGCACGGTAAACAACATCTCCGTAAAATGAGGATGTGTTATCCCGTTTGAAATAAGTTTTCTACAGGTACAATCAAACTTCAAAACCAATTCTTTATATCTACGGAAAAATTTAGCATACGGAGTATATATCTCCCAGTTGATACGATATTCCATGACTTGTATTTCCTATCATGATTTCCTTGATGTAGCATTGTTAGGAAAAACTAGATGTTTTTTTCTTTATTAAAACATTATTTTCTGAGGGTTTTTTATGTACACTATATTCTCTTTAGCACGACATCTTATGCTGATCATTTTGATTATATTTCAGTTTTCTCTAACTACTTTAGTTTTTGAGATATAAGTCAAAAACTTCATTTTCACCCCATGTTCTGTTTTAACCATGGCAGCCATGTTTGTTGACTGAACGGAATTAAAACACAGACTTTTACTAGATATTCTAAATTTTACTAATTGAAGAAAACTGAAACTTCCGAAGGTATAAATAGACTTATCTTACTTCAAAGTTTTTGTAAAACTTTATATAAGCTGAAAAGTGAAAAAAAAAAAAGTTAATTTCATGACATTATCTTTCGATTGTTGCACGCGACTGTGAACGGATTGACCAGGTTTTCAACAAAGTCGAAATTTTAGACCGGAATTGTTGAAACTTTTGCTGTTTCGATATGGAAACATATGCTAGAAATACAGATAGCTTTTAATTCTAGGCGTAGTTTAAAAGTATATTTCAATTTGTTTTTAATTCATGCACAAAATGTCTAATTTAGTTTAGAGTTGTGTTGTTCATTTGCTGTCTTATTGTCGGATAAACCCTATCACTCATGAAAGTGAATGAGGAACATCAGGATCACATTGTGTTAAGCTAACATTTAAGTAAGAGAGACATAGTATTTTAAAGCAAATGAAATTAATCACCATTGAACTCTAATTAACACTGGAATCCAGTTTCTGACTCGTTAGATGGCGTTTTGTCGCTATTAAAGTCAAACAGTTTGTGAAATGAAATCACAACGTAAAACGTCTCTTTATATTTCCAATGACTCATTTACATTCAAAGTAACAAATTCAATAAAAGAATATGTTCTCTTGAGTTGTCATTCATCTTTTATTGTCCACAAAATAATATACAAATGGTGTGTAGTAAATAACACGTTGAAGGATTTATACTGATTTTCACCGTTACGCTAACAAGCGCCGATATGACATTTTTGTATGAAGGCTTGGCAAACATACACTTTTATCCAATCAGCTATCCCATTGAAACAAAGTTTGAAGTGCGGTGAGGTTTGAACAATGAAAATGTTACTGTTTCACATCAAAGGCATGGTCGTGTACAACTTATTCAAAATAATTTTGACATTTATAAGTTGTTTTGCAACCAATGTTTAAAAGTCAGGTATATATACAGTATGTACTATCAACTACAAGTGTTTTATCGGCGTCTTTGTCAATTTGTCATCAACTACAAAAACTTTTTTGTTTGCGTCTTTATTAGATCTATTTGTTTGTTTGTTTGAATATTTAAGTCAGTTGTTTTGTATGTCTGTGATGACGTATGATGATACAGTTTTGACTGCTCATTCCCAATTATTGTCACATTAACCTTCTATATAGTATTAGGTCTGTTTTGGTTGCTTATCCAATTTTGACAATAAAACGGACCTGTCAAAACCTGTTATACGAGTATAAGGCTTAGCTTACTATAAAACCAGGTTTAACCCATCATTGTCTTCAGAAAATGCCGGTTACAAGTCAGAAATATGACAGTTGTTTTCCACTCGTTCCGGTGTTCAACAATGTTCATTTTGTCAGTTTTTATGGACTTCCCCTTTTTGAATTTACATAAGAGTTCGATATTTTGGTTATACTTTTTACTGAATATAATTTTTGTTAAAACTAAAAAGTTTCCATGAAACGTGGATAAAGATATATGTATGCAGCGTATTTACCTGTCTTCACGTTTTCGCACATTGATACAGTGTAAAATATCAGCTTTGAGTCACTAAATGTAGCCTTTGTCGATTGAGAGCAACGAACAATTTCCAAAAGCTTCGTATTGCGTCGATATTTTACAAAATCAACATCAATGATAAAATCTGATTATCGAAAGAAACAATTATTTTTGTTTTTGTTTTATTAGAATGATGAACTGAATGTTGATCCGGATTTAAGCTATCAATGTTGGTTGAATATAATAATGTCAAGGAAAAGACGTATGCATCTGCTTACCATCATCCTTACCGGAGCACTCGCGATCACCCCGGTTTTGATGGGGCGTGTTGTTCAGTCTTTAGTTTTCGTTTTTTGCCAAGACGTTGTCAGTTTGACATCGACTTATGAGTTTGAGTATCACTTTCACATATTCAGCCCCTCACTTTTATGACGGTAGAATCAACGAAATTGACGTCAAATCTTTGATATTGTTATGTATACATTTTAAAGGTGTCAAGATAAAGAACCAAACCCTGAATTAAACAAAATAAAGTTTTATTTTATCAAATGAAGATAAAAGGTAAAATTAAAAAAAAAACATAATCTACATACGGTATAGTTTGTTGATTCCAGTCACTTCAAATGAATAGTAAAATTATCATCAGGAATACAGTTTATTCAAACGTTCACAATTTGATAAATCGAACAGACCCTTTCTCCTGTTCATTTTGTTATCTTAGTTTTCGACATGCGCATCTGGTGTAGTAAAACTGGTACCTTTGTCGTAAAAAAAGAACCAGGAAGAAATAAACCGTCTTTTGTGTCCCTTGTGTAATATCCACAGCAATTAATTATATATATAACTGCATCCTTTATTTGTTGACCTATCCGGCATAACAGACCCTTCACCCTGTCCTTTTTTTTTTGAGTTTTCGACAAGCGCATCTGGTGCAGTAAAAGTGGTGCCTTTATCGTAATTAAAAAGAACTAAGAAGAAATGAACTGTCTTTTGAGTCCCTTGTGTGATGTCAACAGCAATTAAGTACATATAATTACATCCCTTATCTGTTGACCTGTAGAGCAGAAAAGCCATTATAAGTTCCTCCTCCTCTTAATTCTCGTTTGTCGTAAATTTATGTCTATTTCCAGCGCTCTTTACAGACGAATAAAATATAAAAAAAAAATGGTGAATTCGTATTTAAATTTCCAATTGTTCAAGGCAAAAATTGAACTAAATGCAAATTATTTTTCAAAGCGTTTATCATTATTTTCTATAAAAAATGTTGTGACGGATGCTTCCTGAAAATGATTATAGCACTTAATTGAACTGCGAAATTACACTGTTTCTGTTATATACTTCGTAAAGGTGTCGAACAGAGTCAAGTTTAGACAAAAATGAAAAAAAAACTATTGAGAAAATTCATTTTTTCTATATTTATGAAAGAGAAGATATTCTTTTTAATCATATTTTTGTTTATACAAATAAGTCGCTCTAAATAGACTAGATTCAATTACTTCATGTTGTTTGTTGAATAGTAAAATATGATTTTTGTTTGTAAATCCAGAAAATCCATATAAAGCCCATAAAATTAATATTATTATGCGATATTTACTTTACCATCAGATTCCTCACGTAAAATAAATATTATTATGTTTTCTGTTATCTATTGTTCCATAATACACTTTTCTTATACACTGCTTTACATACATGGTTTAAATAAAGTAAAATTGTGATAAACGTTACAACCAAGCAATGTGTATATAAAGAAAACATTACTTTTAGCTAACAAGGAAATATATTCTCATGTGTTGATTGTTTTGAAAGTGTAACCTAATGTATACAATATTGCTTTAATTACCCCATTCATTTCAAATACTGTATATGTACTTTTTTTTGCTAGTACTTATTTCCGCAATTTTGGTATTGTTGATGAATTCGCGTGTATTTAATTTCGCGGTATTTCCAAAAATATCAGAATATAAATAACAGACTTATAAAATTTCATTAATTAAATCTTCATTTGTTTAACAATATCAAAAAAAAAAAATAGTCAATCATTAAATCACTCGTCTGTTTTGTTAGATGTTTAATAATCCAATTATTTCGTTAATTCCTTAATAAAGCGGTCATATTTAGCTTGGGCTATTATTTTTCACCTTTTGTCCTTTAAGTCTTAATTAGATTTCTATAATGTTAACTGGTGTTGTTTTCACGTTTCAATTGAGGTTATATAAGGCCAACAAAGTGAGCATGCATGTACAGTTGTAAAATCCAGTGATATTAATTCAATTGTTGTTATATGCACTTCACGAAAATATACCTAACGCGAAATTCGTGAAAATGAATACACTGCAAAAATAAGTACATATACAGTATGTATTCATATATTTTGACTTTTGTTCATTACTATTTTTAACATGTCAGTTTTAATACTTAGTTTTTATTAATGAGTCTTTTATGGACTAAACGCGCGTCTGGCGTATACAATTTTAAGCCTGGTATCTTCGATGAGTTTGTTTACAACCACTGTATCGATGCCAATGCTAGTGGAGGTTTCCTGCCAGAGAATGTCACCAGCTCAGCAGTCATCACTTCTGTGTTGACATGAATTATCATTGATATGGTCATACCTATAACTTATTTGCTTACAAAACTTTAAAAAAAAAAATATACGAAACCCTAAGGATTTTCTACCCAGGCATAGAATACCTTATCTGTATTTGACAAACCTTTCGGAGTTTTGAGTCCTCAATGCTCTCCAACTTCGTGCATTATTTGTTTTTTAACGTTTTCGATTAAAGACTCAATGATGAGTCTTCTGTAGACGAACCGCGTCTCTGGCGTACAAAATTTTAAGCCTGGTATCTCTAATGAGTCTAATTTATAATTAGTAAAGTTTTATTTCCATTTACTAGCACTGTTTCGATACTACTACCGGTGGACTGTTAGACCTCGAGGTATCAGCGAATATGAAGTTAGTGCTTCTGTGATGACATGATTTATAACAGACTTTTCTGAAAAATGTTCTTATTATCCGTTAATAGAAAAAAAAATTAGGATTCCATCGCCCTCAGACCAAATTGACTTTAGATAAATTTGGCTAATTATTGGTCCCTTTTAATCATGGAGCATTTCGTGTGTTAAGATATTATACATCCTTGGCTTTCAAACGATTTGGTTTCCGCGTTCATGATGAAGTAAATACCACGAAAAGCTTTGTACGCACGACATTATTGAACGGTTATTTTAATTTTAATTATCAGTTTTGTATTTTCTGGATTGTTATTTGACCTTTGAACATGTTGAATTACCAACTGGTTATTTAATTATCAGATTAGTATGAAAACGGTAACAATACACATATTGCCTTTGAAGTTTATCCAATTATCAATGGGTTTATACTTTATACGGTTGAATAAACAAAATATATAAAAAGATATCAGTGTTGATACATATAGATCTTTTAAATAATTCAAATCCTATCAATCGATCGGTCGCATTGGCGATTGGCACATCAAATTATCAGTCTGGTCTCTTTGGTAACTTGTAAGAATAACAAGAGTAATGTTTAAAGTCAATAATAATGCATAAGCGCAAATCTATATATTAATAAGTTATGCTTTGCCGATATATTTGGTTAAACAGCTGTCATGCAGTTACGTCTTTTCGTCCACTCTTAGACGATATCATTCTGTAAATTGATGTTCTATTCGGCTGGTTTGGCAAACTATACTTAAAACAATTAGAAATTCATCAGAACACGTTTGCATTTTGGAGGCGAATGTTGGAATTAACGTGGAAATTCTCAGTGCAGTCAAAAGGTAAAACAAATATATTTTACTTCCATTTAAAGTCGAAGAAATACGTAATAAAATATAATGTTATATTATGATCTTATGGACCATAAAGCAAAATTCATGTTCAAATGAAGAAAATCTTACATTTTGAATTATAAATATAAAATAAAAACAATAAAAAAATACACAGCGACAGGAATTAAGCAATACGACAGAAATTAAACAAAGCAATTTAGTTACTTCATAAAATAATCGATATGATAAAAAAATATGAAAATTTTGTTCATCTCCACAAAATATCTTAATTCCCAAAAGCTTTTTAACAAAGCAGATATTCGTTTTACTGTAACTGCTTCTTGGTAAAAAGTAATTCAGTGAAATAATGTTTTTCTGGTATAAAGGTGTTTTCAAGATCTGACAAATTTTTAAAGAATAAGATACTCCAATCAGTTTTTGCCACTTTCGCGAATGGAAAAGTTACGCGAATATAAATCTCCGCAAGCTTGTCAATCTATGTTCATCTTTTATATTTAGAGACATATTCTGTAAGCATCAAAATCACTTGGACACGGCTATCTTTAGATTTCATTCATTCTATGTAGTTTTGTAGATTGTTCGATGAAATTTAAGAAAATATGTCCAATTTTATTCAGTCGCTGTCTTCGGCTACCATAGCATTTAACATCAAGAATTTTAATAAGTAAGCTTGAAGTTAAAATGAAATTGAAAAATCCTGTACTTTTATTCCCTGCTTCCGTGTACATTTACGCCAAACATTTGATAAATAGAATTTGCATATTCCTCTGCAATTTTATAAGTAACTTGTTTCGAAAATAAGGTAAAAACATTTTGAAGTCAGTTTTGAAAAATTGGAAATGTTGAATGACATTTGATTTTTCAATGTCGCATGGATATTGAAATTTAAGACTGCATTTATACAGACATTTTTCAATTTTGCAACAATTCATAAGAAGTACTAGAAGTTTATTTGCTTGTTTTGAAGACATCTTTATTTCAATCTCATTAGAAAAAGCAAATATTGAAAATGCTGAATTGTCCAATGTTGAGCCTTTTTCATTTTGACATTACACTACCAGGAATTTACCTAGCGTTTACATGTACATTTAATGCCACTACATATACAGTACTGATAAAGAATATAACCAATCAGTACATTTCTTACCCTTATATTTTCAGTAATTTAATTATATGCATGTTTTCAGAATGTTGAGAAAATTTGTTTTCAGTACTGAAAATTTCAGTCATTTTCAGTACTGAAAAATTCAGTCATTTTTTTCTTTACTGAAAATTTCAGTCATTTTACTGTAAATTTTAGATTTTACTGTACTGAAAATTCAGTCATTTTAAGTACTGTAAATTTCAGTCGATTTTCAGTACTGAAAATTTCAGTTTTTTTTAAGTACTGGTGGGTATAGTCATATTCAAGACATATTTAAAAAGTTCTCGGTTATGCTATCACAAATATCATTAGATGGTTTTGAATAAATACAAGTATTATTTTTTTTTTAAACGCCATTGCTGTAATTCTTCTTTCATTTCAACCCGTTAAGGCAATGGAGATTCTTTTGATGAACAATATGGCCACATTCCTTACGTAACTGTTAAAAGCCAGGACTTTTAGTTTTTGATTGTCGTTGTCGTCTGGTTATAAATGGTGTTATTCAATGTTTTGACGTAGATCAGGACGTTTTTGTTTTCTTAGGATTAGTTTCACTAGTTATAAAGTAGACTATTATAGCTTTCCATGCGCTATGATTTTTCCATTATTGATGTGTGTGAAAACGGGAAAGGAGCAATGTCAAGAAGACAGCAAAATTCACTTAAGCAAAAATACAATACTAACATACAGTCTTCAATGTTTCGCAGTCCACAACATACAATAAGCGCTGAATGGCTCTGACAAAAATATGAAAAAGGAATACTTTACAGCTGTACAGCACAATATCATAATATTGCTTAGTAATCTAAATATACAACTACACTTAGACATATCTATGACATGCGACTTAAATGTAGAGGGGTGAAACCGATTTTGCTGACGTCTAACGTTAAGACATTATGGTTATACCTAGAATCCTTGTTCTGTGGTTGATAGTTGGTAATCATAACACATCTCCTTGTTTTTATAATACAATTAAAACTATAGATTATATAAATATATGCAGCCATCAATATTAAAACTGTTGCTGTATAAGCAACAATGCGGGGTCATAACTATTTTTGACTAGATACTTTTTTGGACCACTCAATTGTAATGAAGTCTGTAATACAGTTTACATGATTCTCCTATAGATAGAACACTTTCCTGTGAATGTCTGATACCATGATAATTTGTAAAAAAATCAAAGTATTTTTAAAGAAAATGCACACATTTCAAGATCTTTTTATAACAAAAATCTTGGATGAGTTTAATCAATTTCTGGATATTACTCATTATCTAAGTAAACCTTAGTTTTAACATATTTTATTGTTCTAAAGGACAAATGGATCAGACTCAAGTTTTTATTTCCAACTTGGCTTTTTGGTCATATAGTTCTTCAATCGTTTAAGTTCTTATACATTCTTGGCTTTCAAATATTCGTTTTGGACCGTTCCTGATGAAGGTAAATCCAGAAAAGCGCTTTAAACACATGAAATTTATAATGTATTGTTTTTCATTTTTTATTAACAGATAACCACCTTTGCAGTGAAATTCCATGACATACTTTCTGCAGACATTACCCAAGTTGACACGAAAACCATACATATGTAGTTATTGTTGTTAGTCATGTATAAATACCCTGCCACGTATGATCTGTGTTTTTGTTAGATATTTTTCTGCTTTGTATCGATCTGATGAGTTAAAAATCATTTCAACTGATTTTTATAGTTGTTCTTCTGTTGTGCTGTAACACCACTGTCCCAGGTTAAAGGAGGATTGAGCGCTCACAAACTGTTTAACTCCGCCACATTCTTTATGTGCCTGTTCCAAGTCAGGAGCCTGTAGTTCAGTGGTTGTCGTTGGTTGATCTTGCTGATCATATTTGCAGTAAAACGTTCCCTTTATCTATTATAATTTTCAAGATAGTAGGCAAAAATGAAAAAAAAAAAGAAGATAAAATTGGTCATTTAAGGGCAATAACTCATATAAGAAGTCGTCTGACAGTTTTGACGTATATAGACAGATGGTAGAGCTCAACATTCTGAACATTTCTGGCCGTGTCAGAATTTCTCTTTTTATTACGGATTTAAAAATAATAGACAAAAATTGCAATTTACCCCTATGTTCTATTTTTAGACATGTCGGCCATCTTGGTTAGCAGGCAGGATCATCGGACTATTTTTTTATAATTATATACCCTAATGATGATTATAGACAAGTTTGGTTAAATTTGGCCCAGTAGTTTCAGAGAAGATTTTTGTAAAAGTTAACAAACAACGACGGACGTTAAAATACATAATTTGAATTAAAGGAAATGTTAGTTAAATGTCCATGAAACTGGAACCCTTCTATTTAAGTCTATTACTAATTTGGTTTTCTTCATCTTTAACGTCACTTCTTGTAGACACTAAGTGTGTTTAATTACAAAAAAAGGAATATTTTGCCTTGCATTAAAGCACTTAAATCCTAAGCGATTGGTATGAAAGAATTATTTAACATTCACAGATACATTTTCTACCCATGAATTTCATGTGAAAGTAAGGTGAAAGGAGCTTGCACATGAAACATTTCAAGTGGAATTAGCATGAATCAAGCTTTCACATAAATTTGACAGTAACTGAACATATTTTAGATAATGCTAATGCTCATCTAGTACTATACCTTTTCTCTTTTATAATATATATAAATTTAAAATATAGATATGTCTTCTTTTTGGTAGTGAGCATGTGTTCATACTACCATTCTAAATATTTCTTTCATGTTGTTTAAATTAATTGGTCCTCAACAATACTAGTCAGTCCTGTAAACTCTGACTACAAATTCTCTAAATGCAACATATAAGATGCAACAAGAAATGTCTCGCCTGCTTTACTATTAATGAATTATTTTATGTTAATAGTCCTATGGATAAAGTTTTAGTACAATGTGACACATAAACTCAACATGATTATCAATAATTCATGAAAATGAGGTCAATCATAACATACAACTAACATAGTTTTGCTATTGCTTATTTATACAAGAAACAGAAAAATCCATGAAAATTTTAATATTGACCAACGAACAATGAAAAAATGAGGTCAAGGTCAGATGAAACCTGCCAGATAGACATGTACAATGTATGACTTAAAATCATTTCATACACCAAATATAGTTGAACTTGACTTATTGCTTAAAGTATAAGAAAAACTTTAACATTGACCAATGAACTGTGCAAATGAGCTCAAGATCTGATGAAACCTACCAGCCGGACATGTATGTACCTTACAATCACTGTTCCATACACCAAATATAGTTGACATACTGCTAAAAGTATCTGAGAAATTGACCTAATCATGTAACTTTAACCTTGATCATTAATCCTATCAATGAGGTGGAGGTTATATAATTAGGTCATATTACTAATAAGTAAGAAATTCATATAACAAAACAAGAAACTTATTTTCAAGCAGTCGCTGAACCATGAAAATGAGGTCGAAGCCAACAGACATATGACAAACCTTCGTAATATAAGGCATCTGTACACAAGACATGAAGCTTCCATGTCAATTACCATCTAAAATATAAAACTCAATACAAATAGTTTACGTCACAAAATTTTTATCCTTATGTTTACATGTCGCAGGTGTAGAATGTCATGTACATTGATGACTCGCATGCTGGATGATAGTGGTATTATTCTTGATCAATTTTGAAACTGAATGAATAATGTGTCTATGGGTCACAGATGCCCCTGCTTGTAAATATGCATGAGTCAACTTCCACATACAGATGCAGGATTCACGTAGTTAAGACTATTTTTTGAACGGAAAGACAGATTTAGCAATATTTCCATTTATAAAGGGGCATAACTCAAGAACGATAAAAGTGACACCACCCAATTTCGAACTTGATCTGTGTTTTGTGGTAATTAGCATTTTGTATAAGTTTTATAACATTGGGTTGAGGCAAACTAAAGTTAGAAAACGGAAACCAATTTTCGGGACGGACAGACGGGACAGACGGACATGGGTAACACTTAATGTCCCCTCAGCTACGGCGGTGCATAAAAACAAATTACCTATGGGAAGAGTCCTACTTGCAAAAGACAGAATGAAAGATGATAATTCTTTAATGAAAGTTTTGTTAATTTACAATAATTTAATCTTCTAAAAATAGTTTACTCAAATATTCAAGTGCCTGTACCAAGCTAGGAACCGTTGCATTGGTTGTCTCATGTTTTTGTATTTAAAAGAAATAAATGGGGAATGTGTCCATGGGACACAGATGATGCCCCAGAATGCATATAACTTTATAAAAGGACAAAACTCAAGAACTTTATAGTGATGCTACCCAAATTCGTACTTGATCTGAGCTAAAGCGGGGGCATAAAAATTGTTATTTGGAAAATTCTGTGTTGATATATCTTTTATTTATCTTATTCACAACCTTTATAGACTCCGGACAATTTCTGATCTCTTGAATACACTCTGTCTGTTACATTGTAGTATTGTTTAGAAGTTCTCTCCTGCATATAATTGCTATTATTAGTAACCATGGATTTCTTCATACATTTGCATGGTATTTCCTTGTAAGATGTTGAATCAATGATAAAATCCTGTTATGCATTAACCGCATCAGACTCTTGGAATACTTCATACAGTTGCCGTAACCTAAAAATAAAAATCAGTGTATAATTTTTGTAAAATAATCGTCAAATACTACCTTACCAATCAGAGTTCTCACACTTGAAAATATATATTCTAACCCAAAATAATGAAAACGTACAATCTTTTTTCAATTCCCAAATCTAAAACGCATGTACATGTATACAATACATAAATATTGTATGTGGCAGTTGCTTGTTAAGAAAAAAGAGCTTAAAATTATAAGTCAGATTTTCTTTGCCTTTTGTGAAAATTATGTTCCTTCATATCATTTTTCTTTTTACTGCTCTAAACATAACAATTTGTATGTACATTTGAGGAGAGGCATGTTGTCTAGTTTTTAAGAAAAGTATTAAAGAAGAAAAAAAAAACAAATAAACTTAGTTTTTTTAAACAATTTTTCACTT
Source organism: Mytilus coruscus (assembly GCA_017311375.1). Taxonomy (NCBI): domain Eukaryota; kingdom Metazoa; phylum Mollusca; class Bivalvia; order Mytilida; family Mytilidae; genus Mytilus; species Mytilus coruscus. The sequence goes on from CM029606.1 coordinate 3,468,913, forward strand.
TTGTAAACATGGTAAATGTTACATATATATATTTGTATTGTTTAGTGATATTTGTATTATATTGTAGCAGTCTGACTCTGATTGTTTGGATTTCATACTTATGAATATCTTATATCATATGACCAAAGACATCCCCCACTTTTGTTATGCTATTATATTTTCATGTATTTACTTTTAATATTTATACATAGGATTTTGAAAATAAATACATGGCAATCTCCAGTTGTTTTTTTATGAATGAATTACAATGATTATAAATGACATCATCGAACAATCAATTTTTACTGTGATATAACACCATAAGCCTTGTGAAATAGGAAATATATGGAGAAGTGTATGAATTCTAAACACAGGGGGGTCTCAACCTACAAATTTGTGTACAGACGTCCGGTTGAGGGTTGGAAAACAACTCCCATTCATATATTGATTGATGTGTTAATCCCTTCCCATTCATATATCATGTATATATTTAATAAGAAAATCAAAAATTTATATATAATTCCCAGCTATCATGAAATCTAATTTCAATGAGATGTTAACCAGATGAGATCTGTGATTCATATTATGAGATAAAAAGATCAAAACACAGTTTTTACAGACATCTTTACCAGTCTTTCCGCTTAACTTTTCAAAGCACAGGCCAGAGGGGCCAATACATTCTGAAATCTACAGGCCCAAATTTTGAACAGTTGAAAAACATTTAACATGAATACAGGTTGTACACAAACTACTTTTACCTGTTTAACTTTGATGTCTATATAAGTTGGCGGCAAATAATAAAATTGAGAATGGAAATGGGAATGTGTCAGGTAATCAAATAAGTTTATTTTCTTCATTTTTTGTTTGTTTACTTAATGAATTTTAATTTCTACTATCTGCTAAATGCCATTTTTATATTCTGTGCATACTATAGACCCCTAGCCATCTTCTGCAACCATGGTAACAAGTCTAGCTAAATTTTCTAATATATATCATATATATAATAAAGAATGATACGCCCGTTGCCTCTTCATAGAATAAAGTTCAATAACTTCTCAACGTCATATCAGAAATTTATAAAAAAAAAAAAAAAAACGGAGGTTATTTTAAGATATAAACCAGTCACCAAAGTTTCATGAAAACTGCTCAAAGCACTTTAAAGATATTGTTGGAAAACTGGAAAAATCACCCCCTTTATATGAATAAAATCCAATAACTAGGAAACGTAGAATCTAATATTTGTAAAAATTGAAAGGGAGCTTACGTCAATAGATATAAACAATTCATATCTTGTTTACATATTTGATACCATAGATACAAACATTAAGACCATTCTCTTTGTGGTGAATTCCGAAACCAGAACTTAACAAAGGTTATAATGTTGGCATTAAAATCTAATTGGAATCACACTCCCGACTAATTTCATTACAAAAATGACGTACAATCGAATTAAAAATTAAATTCTGATTAAATTTTGGAACGTTATCTAAGCGATTCATCACAACTAATCTACATTTGAATGTACTAACCCTTAGATCATCCTTGTTTTGTGTTTGCTCATGAAAAATGAAGTTCTGGTATTGAATATTGATAACTTGAATCATGTTAATATTGCACCCTTGTCTCGTGTTTCACGGTTCGTATGTTACACAAAGGAATTGAATTTCATAATTTCAATAAATTATGAAATTAATTTAAATGCATCAAATAAATAGTGGGAACAGTTCGTTTTCATCAATACTTTTTACTTGATTTTTTTTTTTTTTTTTTTTATTTTACTTGAGAAAAAATAATTTGATGTTGGATTATAAATTGAAAAGATAGTTACTTTCCACACGATTGTGTTTGCTATAACTTTGTTTTTTTTTTAAATTTTTGTGAACCCACAAATTCTTTTTGAACTTAGGTCCGAACCTGTTGATGAGTTTCCTCTACATTATCCAAAACTCTGAGATATATTCCGAGAAATGATACAAAAACAATTTCAAGATGAGTGAAAAATGTTCGGAAAAGTGGATTTAGGGACTTTTGTTATCACTTCCTAAATATAGAATTTGAACATCTTTGTGATATACTCACAGACGTAAATTCGCCATTTGTTTTTAACACAGAAAATAATAGTTGTTTGGGGACAGAAAATAATTGTACATACATATTATGCATTTCAAAAATATTCAAAAAATGAAATACATGATAATGAGTACAAAGTTACGGAAATACATATAAAGTTAATACTACATTTAGATATAAAAGTAAAACTACATTTAGAATAAACTTATAACTCCATTCAGATATAAAAGTAAAACTACATTCAGATATAAAAGTAAAACTACACTCAGATATAAAAGTAAAACTACATTTACATATAAATGTAGTACTACATGTAGATATAAAGTTAATATTGCGGGATCTATGTCCTAACTACCTGAGCAAAATTTTAAGAGAAGGTAGTGACGATTTGTCTGATGATGCTAATTTAGGGATGTCTGAGTGTATGTTTCGATATATTGAATATTCAAACCGGTTTTTCTCGATAGATCAATAACTTACTTGTATTATCTTTGTGTTTTCCTTATACTAAAACATATTAGGTAAGAAACACTTATTCTAGAGGTGGCCTGAATCAGATGTTGATACTAAAAAAATTCAAAAATCTTTTAGAGTGCATACAATCTAAAAGAGAGGAGAAGAATACCAAAGGGACATTCAAACTCATAAGTCGGAAATAAACTGACAACGCCATGTCTAAAAAAAGAAAGAAAAAAACAAACAAACAAACAGACAAACAAAACTACACAAATTTACATAGAAAATCAAAGACTGAGCAACACGAACCCCACAAAAATCTGGGGTGAGTCTAAGACTCTTTCATCTTGCAATAGTATGTAAACATTTGACTTTTCTACACTTTATATAAGTATTCCTCATTTCATAATTCAAAATGAGAGACCAATCAAAAGAGTGTTTCATAAAAAAAAAGACCGGCCTAGATACACGTTTCTTGCCTTGGGGAGGAATAAATCGTACTTTGTAAAAAAAATTGACTTACATCTAGAAATTGACAATAATGTTTGGTTGAAAACAAAAAAATACGACAAAAGAGATGATTTCAGCTTCCCAATTGTGAACTTTCCATTTCTGTCTAGCAACATTCCAGCAGCGCCTGCATACGGTGTTTATATCTCACTGTTGGAAAGATATTCCAGGGATAGAGATTTGCTGCTTACAAGGAAGCTATCAAACCAAGAGCTTCAAGTGGTGAAGTTGAAAACATCCTGTCGTAAATTTTACGGACGCCATCACGAGCTGGTTGACCGTTATGAAGTATCCGTTTCACAGATGACAACGGATATGTTTCAATTGTCGTAACTACAATCCCGCCCCTTTCCCCCGAATGTGACCTACAGAATTAGACTCATCACCGGGTTTGTACTTACATGAGCAACACGACGGGTGCCACTTGTGGAGTAAGATATGCTTACCCTTCCGGAGCACCTGAGATCACCCAAAGTTTTTGGTGGGATTTGTGTTGCTTAGTCTTTGGTTTTCTATGTTATGTTTTGTGTACTGTTGTTTGTTTGTTTGTCTTTTTCTTTTTCAGCCATGGTGTTGCCAGTTTGTTTTAGACTGTCCCTTTGTTATCCTTCGCCTCTCTTTTTTATATATACTTTTAATTTTTTTAATTTTTTTTTCTTCTTTTGACCTGATTGTACTCAAAATCGTTTTCCGTAATCATTATTTTATATTACTGAGTTCAAAAGGATTGTAAAGTCATATGCGTCTGAGTATGAATGGGTGAGTGGTTGTATGGTTGTAAAGTTTACATCTAAATGTCCTGTCCAGTCCATATTGTCTTGTCTTGTGTTAAACATATTTACAATAAAACCTCTTTGTTAATTGTGAATCTGTATATATCTATGTCGAGGAGACCCACAAGTAGCCTCAGGCTGTTGGTATTCCTCTTTAAAGAAATAAAGAATTAAATTGAAGTTGAACCTTATCTGGATATTAATTCAAATGTTTATTATATTGAACTCATTCATTAGCAGCTATACAACTCTTTTAAATCAAAGTAGAAAAGAATTGCCTGTATTGCGTATGAGTATCCACAATACATGCAAATTCCCTTGATTGGACACATTGACACATGAAACAATGGAAAATTTAAAATATTTCCGTCTCCCAAGTGCAACAGGGAAAGCAAAATATACCGACATGAAATGGAACAATATTTCATAAAAATATTTAGATCAAACTTAAACGCTTCAAGCAAAAGTTGTTAGACCTTATCGAACAACTACGATACGGCGACGTTCCCTTAGGTCCCTACAGAAGGATGAAAGCGTTAAAAGAGAAAGAACAATTGTTTTTGCCATTTGATTAAGGACTTTCTGTTTTGAATTTTCCTCGGAGTTCGGTATTTTTGTGATTTTACTTTTTTCTAACTTAGTTTTCTTAAATATTTATAGATTATAACATGCCCACTGTTCCATATTGGTCCTGATATTATCCCGAGACTCCCATATCAGCCGGAGGTTTTAGCCGAAGGCCGAGGGATGATACCAGGGCCAATATGGAAAAGTCATGTTATAATCTATTTATCACATATTTACATATTTAAGTTTTGTGAAAAGAGAAAAACGTTCAATTATAACTATGTAATTACCCACAACAGGTAAAATCTAAAAAGATTTTTTTTACATTTTTTCATTATCTTTTTTTTCATTTATTGCCTACAAATTTAAACAATAAACAATAACATTTTTTTTGCCCCGGGCAGTAATATGAGTAGGATAATTTTGCGGTTATTACATATGCAAAATCCAATGTTTTCGTAACAAATATGAGAAATGAATGTACATACTTATCAGTATCGTTACACAAATGTTAAGACTTTCATAATTTTTCTGTTCATGCTGCATCTTCGTTAGATGATCCGATATTAAATTTTGCTGGTTGGTTGTTTTCTATAGACTCTTTTCTATATATACATGATATATATCTTAAATGTATAAGTGGCTATAAATAGCAACACATAACATACAAATCTATTTGATCAGTTCAAACATACTAATGAATGGAGACTCCTTTTTAAATACTATGCACTGCCAGGAATTTACCTAGCGTTTACATGTACATTTAATGTTACTACATATACAGTACTGATAAAAAATATAACCAATCAGTACATTTCTTACCCCTATCTTTTCAGTACATTTAATTATATGCCTGTTTTCAGAATGTTGAGAAAAAGTTGTTTTCAGTACTGAAAATTTCAGTCATTTTTCAGTTCTGAAAATTTCAGTCATTTTCCAGTACTGAAAATTTCAGTCATTTTCCAGTACTGAGAATTTCAGTCATTTTCAGTACTGCATATTTTTGTCATTTTTCAATACTAGTGTTTTTTTGTCATTTTTTAGTAATTCTATATATAATTATGTTATTGTTTTCAAGAATAAGTCAAAAGCATCTGAAAAGGTTGAGGAAAAGGTGAAAAAGACTTCTGACGCTATCCGTAAATCTTGCGTCCGGAGTCGGTTTTTAAAACGCATCTGAGATGTAGATTATGATGACGAGAAGGACGCCGGCAGAAGACTGTCAACACTACTTTTTGCTGTTGATTTAACTTGACAAACAAAATTCAGGGCATATGAATCAATGAAATAAAACAGGCAACTAACACAATTACTTTATTCATTATTGTCGATGAAGTCAACGGAAGCCCGCAATGAGAAAGGGTTAATCTTTTGCTGACGACAACTTCAAAATCTGCTCATTGTAACATGTTTAATGACAACTCATGAACTGAGAACTGTCAACAGATCAAGGAAACTGGAGATTTTAGGTAAAGAATTACGACATAAGGCAAGGAAGTTAACATTTCATTTGGGTAGTATGGTATGGTGATCATGAAGTTGCATATGGTGTTCAAACTTGAGGCATTTTTAGTTGTATTGTTACGCCAGAAAATCGCCTTTTAATTGTAGCCAACAAAAGACACAAATCAATAATAAATTTTAACAATATTTATTATACACTAGTTTACAAGAAGTATTACACAAAAAGTAATGTCAACTTAACTGTCAAAATATGACTCCAATCTTTTTATCTTTTCTTTATCCGGAAATCTTCTCGGAATCCACAGAATATTATATCCAATAGGTCACAATCTAGTATGATGTAGTTTGTAAATAAAAGTGTCAATCCAAATGCTGAGAATGTTGATGTCTATCGATGTCTAAGTCTATCTATGTCTAAGTCTTTAGGGTCTGCATACTTATATATATATATACTCAAACGGAAACTTCTAGACAACGCTAGAAATTTAAATTACGCATCTTTTGTTATGATCATTCTGGAAACGTTATGTAAGTGAAATAGAAAGTTCTAATCATTCCATGAGTATCAATGATTGTTCCAGTGATTTCTAAACTACATAGTTGTAACACAATGTGTTTTATTTTGTACACAATGTAAAAGCATATAATAGGCCACACAAAACAAATAAGGCCAACTAAATAAATATAATAGTTACAATATCATAACACCTCCCCCCTTAAAAAAAAGTTTGAGTGTAACAAAAACTTTTCACAAAAATACATAGTTTATACAAAGTGTTTCAATAAGTTCTAGATAAAGCATCTGCTATTACATTATCTTTACCTTTAATATGTTTTACAATAACATCATATTCCTGTAACAATAAATTACACCTAGTCAATCTCTGGTTCTTGTTTCTCATTTTATGTATGAAGGTGAGAGGATTATTATCAGTATAAACAAGAATAGGATGGACAGTGGGATTTAAATATACATCAGAATGTTGAAGTGCAGACAACAGTGCAAAACACTCTTTTCAATAGTTGAATAATTTTCTGATGTTTATCTAATTTCGTAGAAAAATATGATATAGGTTTTCAACATTATCATCTGTTTCCTGATATAAAACAGCTCCAACTCCTACATCGCTTGCATCAACGGCAAGTTTGAATTGCTTTTCAAAGTCTGGAGTGATCAGAACTGGACTATTAATTAAAAGTGATTTGCCATTTTCGAAAGCGTTTTGACAATTTTTACTCCAGATGAATTTAGAATCTTTCCGTAAAAGATGAGTCAATGGTTGAACAACAGTAGCAAAATTTGAACAGAATTTCCTGTAAAATCCAATTATGCCTAAATATCTCATAAGTTGTTTTTTATTTGTAGGAGGAGAAAATTTGGTAATTGCATCCACTTTAGCCGTAATAGGTTTCACTTGACCTTGGCCAACTGTATGCCCTAAATAATCAACAGTGGCCTGGCAAAATTCACTTTTACCAAGATTAACAGTCAAATTTGATTGTGACAATCTATCAAAAGTATCATATAAATGTGTTAAATGTTCTTCCCAGCTATCACTACATACAATAAGATCATCAATATAAGCATAACATCAGTCTAAATTTTTTATAACATTATTGATCATTCTTTGAAATGTAGCTGGAGCACTTTTCATGCCAAATGGCATTACAGTATATTGAAATATGCCGTCTGGTGTGACAAAAGCTGATATTTCTCGAGCTCTCTGTGTCAATGGGACTTGCCAGTAACCTTTCAATAAATCAAATTTGCTCACAAATTTTGCTTTTCCAATGTTATCAATGCAGTCGTCTATCCTTGGAATCGGATAGGAATCAGATTTTGAAACAGAATTTACTTTTCTGAAATCAGTTACGAAACGAAAGGTTTTATCTGGTTTTGGGCACAAGTAGACAAGGAGAGCTCCATTCACTGTTACTCGGCTCAATAATATCATTGTCAAGCATATATTTAATTTCTTGTCTCATAAATTCAAGTTTGAGTGGATTGAGCCGGTAAGGATGTTGCTTAATTGGAGAAGCATCACCAACATCGACATCATGACAAACAGCAGTGGTTTTGTTTGGCACATCTGGAAAATGATTTGTAAAAGAAAATACCAAAGCTTTTAATTTTTCTCTACGATCAAAAGACAGATGTGCAAGTTTTGAATCTAAATTTGACAAAATTTCTGAATTTTTCAATCTAACTGTCTCTTCCATAGTTTTAGACTTCAAAGGTGGTTCAATTATATCTGGTTTGTCATGATTGTTCTCCAATTTAACCATGGCTAAAGTGGCAACTGGTTTACTCTCACTTTCATTAGTACGCTCAAAATATGGTTTTAACATATTAATGTGACACTCTATTTTGTTTACGCCGACCTGGTGTTTTTACAATATAATTCAAATCATTGATTTTACTCTCTATGATATAAGGACCACAATATTTAGCTTGTAATGGATGTCCAGGGACTGGCAAAACTACAAGTACCTTATCACCTGGCTCAAAAAATCTGTCCCTGGCATCTTTATCATACCATATTTTCATCTTATTCTGAACAGTTTTTAAATTGTTCTGAGCAATTTGACAAGCAGTATACAATTTTTCTTTAAATCTAGATACATAGTCTAGAAGATTCAAGTCTGTGTGTTCAGTAAGCCATTTTCCTTAATCAATTTTAAAGGTCCCTTATAGTGTGACCAAATACCAACCCAAAGGGACTAAAACCAAGGATTCTTGAACAGCCTCTTGGACCGCTAAAAGTAAAAAGTGAACACCATCATCCCAGTCCCTGTCAAATTGAAGACAAAAAGTTCTAATCATGTTCTTCAATGTTTGATGAAAACGTTCTAAGGCACCTTGAGATTCTGGATGATAAGCACTTGACCTATACTGAGCAATCCCTAACTGGTACACGACTTGCTGAAATAGACCTGACATGAAATTTGAACCCTGGTCGGACTGTATAGACTTTGGAAGTCCTACTAGCGTGAAAAATTTGATCAGAGCTTTGACAATAGTAGGTGTCTTGATATTCCTTAACGGAATAGCCTCAGAAAACGAGTGGAGGTACACATGATCGACAATAAATACGCATTTCCGGTCTTGGTCTTCGGTAAAGGTCCAACACAATCAATGAGTACTCGGCTGAAAGGTTCTTCAAAGGCTGGAATAGGCAGAAGTGGTGCTGGTGGTATTTTCTGGTTAGGCTTACCAACAACCTGGCATATACGGCATAATTTGCAGTATTCTGCGACATCATTTCTAAGTCTGGGCCAGTAGAAATGCTGCAAAATCTTTATGCAAGTCTTCCTTATACCTAAGTGTCCAGCCTAGGGGGTGTCATGGGCAAGACCAATAATGTCTTGCCTATAGACTTTAGGCACCACCACTTGGTATACCACTCTCCATTACTCCGCTGGGGTAGCATCAGGGGGCCTCCACTTTCTCATTAAAATGCCGTCTTGATGGTAATAGCATTCGGCCACTTTGTCTACTTCCTCCTGTGGTTGAGCCCTCTTGCAGAGGTAAAGAACCCCAGGGTCTTTATTTTGTTCTTCGACAAATTTCCTTCGGTCTAATGAATGGCTGTTTACGCGTGGCCATGGCATAATTACATTCTTGCTAATACTAGGTGGTCTTATGACGGCCTTCTCTGAGCTACCGGGACCTTCACTGCCGGCTAGAAAGGTGTCAGAAAGGTCCATGTAATCAAACTGGTCTTCTTGCAAATCCTCATTTTGTTGTTTTCTAGCCATCGCCCTAGTAACGACACAAGCTGGATACAGTTCAGCATCATCTTCAGGTGATTTAACATCCACCACCGGTTCACTGGTAACAATTGGTTCAGCAACCACTTTGTTCCTAGCTAGATCATTTCCTAGCAATAATGAAACACCCTCAACAGGGAGATTAGGACGAACACCCACAACAACTGGTCTAGTAATCAAATCTGACTTCAGATAAATATGATGGAGGGGAACGTCTATACAACCTAACTCCACACCTTGTAACAAAACGGAGGCACCAACAGAAGTCTTTTCGGACAAAGGCAACACACCTTCTAACAATAAAGACTGAGAAGCTCCAGTGTCCCGTAAAATCTTAATAGGCTGAGGAGTAGTATTATCAACAATAGAAACAAACCCATCAGACATAAAAGGTTTATAATCCTCCATGTAATCACAAAAACTGGACTTAAAAGCCTGACTCGCATGACATTCCAACGTATTGGTAACATGGGGTGTCGTACAAGCACTGGTCTTGGGCTTATTATCTCTTTCATTCTTCTTCTGGAGTCTAAAACAATCAGCCATCAGGTGACCATTCTTCTTACAATAAGCACAAGTCAGTGACTTCTTCTCAAAAGTATCAAATTTTGGACTAGACATATAATAACTAGACTGACTCTTATTCTGTGCAACAGGCTTACTATCAATACGCTCAGTGCTTTGATTCTTGTAATTTCCACTCGAAGGATTAAAATTTTGACTTTTGAAACTTCTTTAATGTGAAAGAGTATAATTATCGGAAATAACAGCTGCATCTTGTAATGTCTCAACAATTTTGTCATCTAAATGTGTTTTTAAGTCTAAATGAACACACTGCTTGAACTCTTCTAATAACATCAATTGTCTTAAATTATCAAATTTTTTATCTATTTTCTTTGACGTAAGCCATTTATCAAATAGATCTTCTTTTTCCTAGCAAATTCAACATAGGTTTGTGAATCAAACTTTTTATAAGACCTAAATTTCTGTTTATATGCTTCTGGCACTAGCTCATAAGCTTTCAAAACTTCCTTTTTAACCGTGTCATAATCAGAACTATTTTCTGATGAAAGTGCTGAGTAAATTTCAGCGGCCATGCCCTCAAAAACACTTTGCAGCATTGTAGTCCAAAAAGGCTTCGGCCATTTCAAATTTTGAGCAATTTTCTCAAACTGTGGAAAAAATTTATCAAGTGTTTTTTTTCACAAAATTTGGGAACCAAACTTTTTTTTTTGCTGCATCAAAATTAAAATGTTCTGATTTTGATTGGACTTTAGTGTTGCTTTCTTCTTTTGCCATTCCAATTTTCATTTTCTCAATCTCTAACCTTTCCCTCATTTCAAGTTCTGCCTGTTTTAATTTAAATTCATCTTCTTTTTCTTTTTCTTTCATCTTCTCCATCTCTAACCTTTCCTTCATTTGAAGTTCTGCTTGCCTTTCTTCTTTTTCTTTTTCCAATTGTTTTAATTTAAGTTCATGTTCTTATTCAAGCTGTTTTAATTTGAAAGCATCAACATTTTCGACCTTGAGTTCAAGAGCCTCTTCACCAAAACTTTCTGCGTCAAATTGTTTGTCGATTACCAAATTTTTTTATAATTTGTTTTCTCATAGATACTCTAAAGTCTAATTTCAGATGTTTAGCAAGCAACACTAATTCCTCTTTCTTTAAATTATCGAACCCCTCCAGGTCTGGCGTTTTCAAAAATTTACCGGCATCAAATGCCATTTTGTAGAATTTTGTTGGCTAGTTCTAATAAAAATACTGAAATTTTTTTTAATAAGATATTAACGTTATCTCGGACACGAGCCCCCAATTTCTGTTACGCCAGAAAATCGCCTTTTAATTGTAGCCAACAAAAGACACAAATCAATAATAAATTTTAACAATATTTATTGTACACTAGTTTACAAGAAGTATTACACAAAGAGTAATGTCAACTTAACTGTCAAAATATGACTCCAATCTTTTATCTTTTCTTTATCCGAAATCTTCTCGGAATCCACAGAATATTATATCCAATAGGTCACAATCTAGTATGATGTAGTTTGTAAATAAAAGTGTCAATCCAACTTCTGAGAATGTTGATGTCTATCGATGTCTAAGTCTATCTATGTCTAAGTCTTTAGGGTCTGCATACTTATATATATATATACTCAAACGGAAACTTCTAGACAACGCTAGAAATTTAAATTACGCATCTTTTGTTATGATCATTCTGGAAACGTTATGTAAGTGAAATAGAAAGTTCTAATCATTCCATGAGTATCAATGATTGTTCCAGTGATTTCTAAACTGCATAGTTGTAACACAATGTGTTTTATTTTGTACACAATGTAAAAACATATAATAGGCCACACAAAACAAATAAGGTCAACTAAATAAATATAATAGTTACAATATCATAACAGTATACTTACATTGTACTATAGGGGACCGGGCCATGACCCTCGTAGGGTAAGGTTTGTTTTATGGTTATGGTAAATTTAGAAGTACGGTCAGGGTTAGTTTAGTTTTAAGGGCAAACCATTTGATATTTGGAGGGGGGGATTTTTGATGGATAAAACCAGAGACATATATATACACGCGCGATTTAACTTGGAGTTCGCTGACCACTGTTGGAGTTGCCAATCTCTGTGCATATATGTCTCTGATAAAACTATTCATTTTGATCTGTTGCTTCGCATGCTTAATTTTTACTGTAGCAAATTTCATTTTTACTTTGTACACAATTTATTCCTGCATTTTGAGTTGAAGAGAAATAATTTTCCTCTGTCTTGGGCAAAATCATTTTATTTCAGCTCATACCAAAAGGGGGTCTTCCTATATGAAGGTATACCCAAAGCTACTTGTACAGCTGGAATTGGTAACTTTTTTTGAATATAAATTATATCAATGGAGTGCAAATTCCAGGAGGTAACATATGTATGAGTAAAAATTTATATGTCAATGGGTCATACATGTTCATCTTCTGTTAAGCCTTATGGTGTCTGTAATATCTCATTGATGATAGTATGAAACACGGATTATTTTTATACGCCCATTTACGGAACGTTTTACGGTATACCGTTGTCTCTTAGTTCGTCTGTCCGTCCGTTGTCAACATGTCGGACAATAACTCAAAAACGCTTTGAACAATTTGCATGAAACTTTGGTGAATTTTTTATATCTATTGACGTAAGCTCCCTTTCAATTTTTACAAATATTAGATTCTACGTTTCCTAGTTATTGGATTTTATTCATATAAATAAAGGGGGTGATTATTACAGTTTTCCAACAATATCTTTAAAGTGCTTTGAACAGTTTTCATGAAACTTTGGTGACTGGTTTATATCTTAAAATAACCTCCGTTTTTTTTATATAAATTTCTGATATGACGTTGAGAAGTTATTGAACTTTATGCTTTGAAGAGGCAACGGGCGTATCATTGTTTATTATATAGATGATATATATAACAAAATTTAGCTAGCACTAGTTACCATGGTTGCAGAAAATGGCTAGGGGTCCATAGTATGCATAGCATATAAAAATGGAATTTAGCAGATAGTAGAAATTGAAATTCATTAAGTAAACAAACAAAAAATGAAGAAAATAAACTTATTTGATTACCTGGCCGCCAACTTATATAGACATCAAAGTTAAACAGGTAAAACAAAAAATGAAGAAAATAAACTTATTTGATTACCTGGCCGCAAACTTATATAGACATCAAAGTTAAACAGGTAAAAGTAGTTTGTGTACAACCTATTTTCATGTTAAATCTTTTTCAACTGTTCAAAATTTGGGCCTGTAGATTTCAGAATGTATTGGCCCCTCTGGCCTGTGCTTTGAAATGTTAAGCGGAAAGACTGGTTAAGATGTCTGTAAAAACTGTGTTTTGATCTTTTTATCTCATTATATGAATCACAGATCCCATCTGGTTAACATCTCATTGAAATCAGATTTCATGATAGCTGAGAATTATATATAAATTTTTGATTTTCTTATTAAATATATACATGATGTATGAATGAGAAGGTATTTACCACATAAATCAATATATGAATGGGAGGTGTTTTCCAAACCTCAATGGGACGTCTGTACACAAATTTGTAGGTTGAGACCCCCCTGTGTACCAGCCAGGTCGGGATATGGACAACTTTAGAATTCATACACTTCTCCATATATTTCCCTTTTCACAATGCTTAGGTTGTTATATCACAGTAAAAACTGATTGTTCGATGATGTCATTTATAATCGTTGTAATTCATTCATAAAAAAAAAACAACTGGAGATTGCCGTGTATTTATTTTCAAAATCCTATGTATACATATTAAAAGTAAATACATGAAAATATAATAGCATAACAAACATTGGGGTGGGGGGGTGTGTCTTTGGTCCTATGATATAAGATAATTATAAATATGAAATCCAAACAATCAGGGTCAGACTGCTACAAAATAATACAAATATCACTAAACAATACAAATATATATATGTAACATTTACCATGTTTACAAAAGTGAAAAATTGATTTAAATAATCTAAGTTTATTGTTTGTTTTTTTCTTCTTTAATACTTTTCTTAAAAACTAGACAACATGCCTCTCCTCAAATTTACATACAAATTGTTATGTTTAGAGCAGTAAAAAGAAAAATGCTATGAAGGAACATAATTTTCACAAAAGGCAAAGAAACTCTGACTTTTAATTTTAAGCCCCTTTTCTTAACAAGCAACTGCCACATACAATATTTATGTATTGTATACATGTACATGCGTATTACATTTGGCAAGCAGAGCAAGTGAAAAAAGATTGTACGTTTTCATTATTTTGGGTTAGAATATATATTTTCAAGTGTGATAACCCTGATTGGTAAGGTAGTATTTGATGATTATTTTACAAAAATTATACAGATTTTTATTTTTCGATTACGGCAACAGTATGAAGTATTCCAAGAGTCTAAAGCGGTTATTTGGTGTATGTAACAGTTATTGTAAGGTACACACATGTCCGGTTGGTAGGTTTCATGATACCTTGACCTCATTTGCACAGTTCATTGGTCAATGTTAAAGTTTTTCTTATACTTTAAGCAATAGGTCAAGTTCAACTATATTTGGTGTATGAAATGATTTTAAGTCATACATGTCTATCTGGCAGGGTTCATCTGACCTTGACCTCATTTTTTCATTGTTCGTTGGTCAATATTAAATTTTCATGGTTTTCTCTGTTCCTTGTATAATATAAGTAATAGCAAAACTATGTTAGGTGTATGTAATGATTGACCTCATTTTCATGGATTATTGATAATCATGTTGATTTTATGTGTCACATTGTACTAACACTTTATCCATAGGACTATTAACATAAAATAATTCATGAATAGTAAAGCAGGCGAGACATTTTTTGTTGCATCTTGTATGTTGCATTTAGAGAATTCTTGGTCAGAGTTTACAGGACTGACTAGTATTGTTTAGGACCAATTAATTTGAACAACATGAAAGAAATATGTAGAATGGTAGTATGAACACATGCTCACTACCAAAAAGAAGACATATCTATATTTCAAATTTATATATATTATAAAAGAGAGAAGTATAATACTAGATGAGCATTAACATTATCTAAAATATGTTCAGTTGCTGTCATATTTATGTGAAAGCTTGATTCATGCTAATTCCACTTGAAATGTTTCATGTGCAAGCTCCTTTCACCTTACTTTCACATGAAATTCATGGGTAGAAAATGTATCTGTGAATGTTAAATAATTCTTTCATACCAATCGCTGAGGATTGAAGTGCTTTAATTCAAGGCAAAAAAATCTTTTTTTTTTTGTAAATAAATACACTTAGTGTCTACAAGAAGTGACGTTAAAGATGAAGAAAACCAAATTAGTAATAGACTTAAATAGAAGGGTTCCTATTTCATGGACATTTAACTAACATTTCCTTTAATTCAAATTATGTATTTTAACTGGATTCTGCCTTACTACCCTAAAAATTAGTTAGCTCTTCAATTAAGATCTACTGCTGTCAAAATTGGCATGCAGTATTAAAACCACATGAAGAACAAAAAGAATCATTTCAACGTTCAGGTTCTAATTGCATGCAATTTGAAAATACCAATATTGGTATTGCTGGTTTCGTGTTTAAACTGATAGCCAGCTGTCTGAAGTGCAAAGTAATCTAAAGCTTTATAATTGCATTTTTAGCTCACATGGCCCAAAGAGCCAAGTCAGCTTTTCTCATCACTTGGCGTCCGTCGTTGTCTGTTAACTTTTACAAAAATCTTCTCTGAAACTATTGGGCCAAATTTAACCAAACTTGGTCATAATCATTATTAGGGTATATAATAAAGAACATGTGTCAGATGATCCTGCCTGCTAAGCAAGATGGCCGACATGTCTAAAAATAGAACATAGGGGTAAAATGCAATTTTTGTCTATTATTTTTAAATCCGTAATAAATAGAGAAATTCTGACACGGCCAGAAATGTTCAGAATGTTGAGCTCTACCATCTGTCTATATACGTCAAAACTGTCAGACGACTTCTTATATGAGTTATTGCCCTTAAATAACCAATTTTATCTTGTTTTTTTTTTTTCATTTTTGCCTACTATCTTGAAAATTATAATAAATAAAGAGAACTTTTTACTGCAAATATGATCAGCAAGACAAGTTCTACAAATAAATTTTGCATAGTGGAAATCGTCAGTCGACTCCTTATTAGAGTTATTGCCCTTTGAAGACGATTTCTACCAATTGTCAGCGTTTTTGCCTTATATCTTATAAATTATAATAGATAGATAGATCCTTAAATTAGCAAAAACTATCAGCAAGACACGATCTACAATTAGGATAATATGGAGGAAAGCGTCCCCTGACTCCCTGTTGGAGTGATTGCCTGTTAATGACGATTTTCACCTTTGTTTTTGGCGTTTTGCCTTGCATGATAAATAAATTAACACTTTAAATCACAAAAATGATCAGCAAGTCTAGATCTACTAACAAGTCAAAGTTTGATGATATAGTTAGTTAGTGAACTCACTCTATATAGGAGTGATTGCCCTTAAATGAAGTTTTTTTTACCCTCTTTTGTGTTTTGAGCCAAAACTAGAAGAAAGACAGAAACTAAACAAAATAAATGATCAGCAATACAAGATCAACAGAACAGAGCTTTTTGTCGTGAGTTCTATTTTCCTCAACAATGTTTCAGAGTGGCCTTTGTTGAATGTGCATATAGACCAATGTGAGCGACACAGGCTCTTTAGAACCTCTAGTAAGAAGTTGAAACTTCAAAATTGATGTATTAGAATATAAAAATAAGGTGATGTGGTAATGATTGCCATTGAGATAACTATCCACAAGTTCAATGAAGTTGATGTAAGCAATTAAAGGCAACCGAAAGGCCTTCAACAATGAGAAAAACCCATACCGTATAGTCTGCTATAAAAGACATGAAAAATATGAAAGAATTCAATTGAGAAAACTAACGGCCTAAATTTAAACAAAACAAATATGACAGACATCAACCAACGACAACCACTGAACTACAGGCTCCTGACTTGGAACAGGCACATAAAGAATGTGACGGAGTTAAACAGTTTGTGAGCGCTCAATCCTCCTTTAACCTGGGACAGTGTTGTTACAGCACAACATTAGAACAACTAGTTGAAAAGATTTTTAACTCATCAGATCGATACAAAGCAGAAAAACATCTAACAAAAACACAGATCATACGTGGCAGGGTATTTATACATCACTAACAACAATAACTACATATGTATGGTTTTCGTGTCAACTTGGTTAATGACTGCAGAAAGTACGTCATGGAATTTCACTATAAAGGTTATCTGTTAATAAAAACAATACATTATAACTTTCATGTGTTTAAAGCGCTTTTCTGGATTTACCTTCATCAGGAATGGTCAAAGACAAATATTTGAAAGCCAAGAATGTATAAGAACTTAAACGATTGAAGAACTATATGACCAAAAAGCCAAGTTGGAAATAAAAACTTGAGTCTGATCCATTTGTCCTTTAGAACAACAAAATATGTTAAAACTAAGGTTTACTTAGAAAATGGGTAATATCCAGAAATTGATTAAACCACGGATTTGTATAGTAAGAAGGATTGGAATCTCGTGGACTTTTCGAAGATGCTCAGCGTGCCTTAATTAATGGTGGATTTTGCATCGCCTAAACATCTAGATAACCGTTATGTAAGTATTACAGTCCATATTTATCAAATGTTATGCATGAAATAAGAAGTTTAAAATGGTTCTGGTGCAATTTATCAACTTTTTCGATTGCAGTACGAATACACGGTTCATAGAATGAATTTACATTTTTACCCAAATGACCTCAACCTATCCCGCCTAATGGGCGGTCCAAAAATGATTTTCTATTTCATACTCCTCCCTCAAAAAACGGAGATGAGTGATAAAAGTTATATTTTCTGATAGAAATAGGATTGTTTCAGATCGTGAGTAAAATTCATAATGTTACATGCATTAGTTTTCGTTATTTTTCAGTTTCCTTGAGTTGATTACCACAAGCAGGGGCGCGTCGTAACAAAAATGGGGGTGGCTTAGGAAAAATCATTAGAGTTCTATAATTGGCCGAGGATAATGTTCACACATGTTTACATACGTAAAACATTGGTAATACAATTACTTGAAGAAAGCTTAAAACGATAAATAAGGGAATTGTGATACTTTTCTGGCTTTAAAAATGAATGTGGTCCTCAGATGAATCGTAACTTATCAGGCATAAATTGGGAGGGGATCCAGTTGTCATAATAACCTGATACTTCCTTCCTGTTACCGAAATAGTTAAACCATGTGTTTTGAAATAGTTTTACATCAATGTTACCAAGGCTTGTGCTATAGAAAAACCCTAGATTTGCCTTTGCCGACGTGGAAAGGGACCGTGCATGGTTGGTAAAAACGTACTCTTTTCAAACGTTCAGCCCAATGTTTATCAGCTGAGCCTGAACCTCCTATTCCTAACTAAATAGACAATAAGTTAATTTGTGAAAGTACAAGTGAATGTCATTTTTTTACTGACATCACTACCTCAACACAGCTCATCATTCTTTAATGATATATAGGTACTGCTTTTTTTGCCTTCCTTATAAAAATATATAAATCATTGACTCCCTTTATGTACTCCCATCTTCTCTATCTGTTTATACCACATATCACTAGTGGCGTAGTGCAAATAATTATGACTTCTTGAAAGGCTATTATACTTTTTTGATTTGACGCCTTACAGCGAGGCGTCAAAGCAAAAAAGTATAATAGCCTTTCAAGGCGTCATAATGCATTACTAGTCCAAATAATTGTGACGTCTTGCAAGGCTATTTTAATTTTTTGCTTTGACACCTTATTTTTATTTTTTGCTTTGAGGCCTTCCTGCGAAGGCGTCAAAGCAAAAAATTAAAATAGCCTTGCAAGGCGTCATAATTATTTGGACTAATGCATTACATGAGCTCTCTTCTCTCAGCCCAACTGCTAGTAACTATATACTTTAGTTTGTTTTTTTTTTTTTTTCATTTTTTTTATTTCATTGCTCGTGAAGATATGAAAATATTAATTTTTCTGTGCTTTTTTTTAAGGGTCGTTTGATTAGACACACATGTTCTGACATGATAATGCATTTAGGTCCTGCATTGCCTATTATATGTACATGTATGTATACATAGTTTTGTAATTTTTGGATAAGCATATGCATGCACCATTAAATTAAAATGTGTATTTTTATGTTTGCGACATCTTATCCTGTAGAAAATTTTAACAATAATAGAAACATTGCTAAAATTCCTAAATTGGCATAAGCTTACATATGTAATCATAAACCCATAGAAAACTTACATAAATCTGTTAATTTATAATTGTTTGAGCAGAGCTTTTGAGATTATATTGCTGCAGGGGTTCAAATTAGTGTGGGTCCGAGGTCCGGGACCTGTCTTTTCTAGGAGAGGAATTTTCATTTTTAGATTACAAAAGTCAAGGACCTACCATTTACACTGATGCTTTATACACGACCATTGATTTCTTATGGAGGACTTTTCACTTATATTTAAAGCAAATTTGAACCCCTGTGCTGTCTCCATTGTTGATACAGATTTGATATTGGAATTTTTAAAGCCATATATGATATTGTCTTATTATTGCCATACGTAACTATATTACACAATTGTTTCCAGTATTCTCCAAAATGCCTAAACCGGTGAATGCTAAGAAGAAAAGTCCCATCACAAAGAAAGCCCAAAAAACAATCTAAGCAGTTGTGTGCCAACAGCAGTTGACCATTCATACAATAATCATGTGAACTTTTAATACCAATGTCATGCCTTCAAAAAGAAATAGAAATACTAGTGTATCGGTACAACTAAATGGGACTATTGACCAAAACGTTCCTCTGATTACCATTTATGGAAAGATTTACCAACAATATTTCATTGGATCATTAACATTCAATCTCTTTTATCAAAACGTGAGAGCTACTCTTTGTGTGTAGGGAACTTTGATAGTGACTTGATACATGTAATACCAGTTGAACTGGATGTCTATATTTTAATGTAAAAATAAATTATTGAACATCTTTTATCAAATTCCTTTACATGCCAGATTCATTTAATATTCTGCGAACCTGCTATAACTCCTTGGTGGTGAGTGTATATAAATGATTCTCTTTTCCGCCATTGCCTTTATTAGTCCAGTTTTTCATATAAATATATATGATTAATGTCTATGAGTACATGTAGCAAAATAGAGAGACATGAGGTATGATCGCAAATGAGACAACTATCCACCCAATATCAAATAAAGATTTTAGCAACTAGTAGTCTACATGTATGTCATCATACACAATTATTAAAACCCATACAGCATCATAAGCAAGTCGATAAAATTTCTCGCATGAAACCAACAGCCCGTACATAAAACATGTGCGAAAATCAGTTTTTATACCAAATTTAAAGTTAAGACATATAAGAGTAAGGAGATGTGGTACGATTGCCAATGAGACAACTGTCCACCAAAGTTCAATTGAAGTGGATGTAAGCAATTATACAGTCTATCTTTATTTCATATCATGATAGACAAAAGTCATAGTGTTTTACATGTAATTGTGTGCTATAAGGTTAATATGTATATGTATATACAAGCCAAAAATGTACAAAAAGTATATACTGTTAAACAGATAGACAATAAACATTTATGTTATCATGTTTACCAAGACATTATTGATAAACCTAGCATACATGAAAGTTACACACATAAAAGTCAAGACTTTTCTCTTAATACTTGACTTGACGTAAACCAGATGAAGCTTTGCTGCTGTAACTTACCCCATATGAAAGCGTACCAACGTACAGTCAGAAAAAGATGAAAAAAATCTTCTGTGATATTATACGTAACCATGAATAATTCATGATTGACTATTTATGAGGCTGTTATGACAGAGAGCTGACACTATAAGGTTGCCCTATTAATTTATGCACAATTATTTCAAGTTCGATGACAAGAAAGAAAAATGTATCAGTTGGTTTTCGAAGACCCCTTCTGTCCTGTTTGTTAAACCATTCTCCATATGCATTTACAAATGTAATGTTATTAGTAAATTTCTAAAAATTTGCTTGCAGTAGATAATTTATGACACACTGAGTAACGTTTCTTCAATGCCCATATTATGAAACCGGCTACATGCAGAGATGGATTTAGAGGGTTTTCCAGGGGCCACTTCTTAAGCAGTCATTGCGCCCCGCCCCCGCCCCCCCTCCCCCCTCATGATATTTATGGATCCGCCACTAACATGTATATAATACACAATGCAGTAATTCTTCTTGAAATGTGTGGTCAGTTCTCAAACTATGCAATTGTCGAAATAGCAGCTCACAATCACTTGTTGTGGTAAGATTAGTTGATCTTGCCACAAAAATGGTTTTGCACCTATTTCCCGAAATTGATAGTTTCGGAAGAAGCAAATTTGCATATAGCAATAATGTCATCATTTACAAGAATGAGATTTTTTTTTCATTGTTTTGGTAATTGACTGAAATTAAAAATATTCAGAAGTTAACATATGAACACATTGTTCTTACACATTGAATTACGCTTTTTCATCAAAAGAAAACACTTTAATTACGCTTTGTCATCTAAAGAAACTTGAATGGTAATCAATAATGATTACATTTAAGAATGATTAAAGTCCTTTACCATCACAACAATGTCTATAACGTAACAAAAAAAAGAAAATAACTCGATACATGTGTACAAAAAATTACCGAATAATAGTTCCGATATCGTAAGTGACAAGTAGTAGTGGCGAGCAGCGAAGTCTCGCCGCGTTAGAGAAAACGATAAACCACGAAATTCCAATCCTTCTTGCTATACAAATCCTTGATTAAAGTAAGCCAAGATTTATGTTATTAAAAGAATTTGAAATGTGTGTATTATCTTTAAAATTACTTAAAATTTTTTACAAATTATCATGGTTTCAGAAGAAAGTTTTCTATCTATAGAAGAATCATGTGAACTGTATTACAGACTTCATTACAATTGAGTGGTCCAAAAAAGTATCTAGTCAAAAATAGTTATGACCCCGCATTGTTGCTTATAAAGCAACAGTTTTAATATTGATGGCTGCATAAATTTATATAATCTATAGTTTTAATTGTATTATAAAAACAAGGAGATGTGGTATGATTGCCAACTATCAACCATAGAACAAGGATACTAGGTATAACCATAATGTCTTAACGTAAGACGTCAGCAAAATCGGTTTCACCCCTTTACATTTAAGTCGCATGTCATAGATATGTCTAAGTGTAGTTATATATTTAGATTACTAAACAATATTATGATATTGTGCTGTACAGCTGGATAGTATTCCTTTTTCATATTTTTGTCAGATCCATTCAGAGCTTATTGTATGGTGTGGACTGCGAAACATTGAAGACTGTATGTTAGTTTTGTATTTGTTGCTTAAGTGAATTTTGCTGTCTTCTTGACATTGCTCCTTTCCCGTTTTCACAAACATCAACAATGGAAAAATCATAGCGCATGGAAAGCTATAATAGTCTACTTTATAACTAGTGAAACTAATCCTAAGAAAAAAACAAAAAAAACAACGTTCTGCTCTACGTCTAAACATTGAATAACACCATTTATGACCAGACGACAACGACAATCAAAAACTAAAAGTCCTGGCTTTTAACAGGCACGTAAGGAATGTGGCCATATAGTTCATCAAAAGAATATCCAATGCCTTAACGGGTTGAAATGAAAGAAGAATTAAAGCAATGGCGTTTTAAAATATAATACTTGTATTTATTCAAACCATCTAATGATATTTATGATAACATAACAGAGAACTTTTCAATTAAGTCTTGAATATGACTATACTTTTCAGTACTTAAAAGACTGAAATTTTCAGTACTGACTGAAATTTACAGTACTTAAAATGACTGAAATTTTCAGTACAGTAAAATGACTAAAATTTTCAGTACTGAAAAATGACTGAAATTTACAGTACTGAAAAATGATTGAAATATTCATTACTGAAAAATGACTGAAATTTTCAGTACTGAAAACAACTTTTTCTCAACATTCTGAAAACATGCATATGATTAAATGTACTGAAAAGATAGGGATAAGAAATGTACTGATTGGTTATATTCTTTATCAGTACTGTATATGTAGTGGCATTAAATGTACATGTAAACGCTAGGTAAATTCCTGGTAGTGTACAAATTAACAATTGAAAATACTCCCATATGGCGCATTTTTCCTTTTGGCATTCAATGTTAAAAAATGAAAAATGCCAAAATGTGGATAATTTTTCATTTTACATTAAAAATTGAAAAATAAAAAATGTCTCCATCTATCTATCTTTCATTCCATCTATCTATCAATATATTTATGGATCTATATATCATTGTTAATGTTACATCTAGGACTTGACAACGTTCGTTTATGTGCATGTTTTAATGTACGTGGGGACGACGAAGGGAACGTGAGATTGGGGAAGGAGGTTTTTTGTAGATGGAACATTTATTTTCACCTGTTTACAGCGCGAACATTTATTTTCAATGTTGTACACGACTGTTTAACGCATTGTCATGCATTTTCTCATTTTCATAAAACTGCTCTTGTCCCTTGAGAAACCGGGTAATTTCCGTACTATACAAAAAAAAAAAAAGTTAAATCACAAAAATACTGAACTCCGAGGAAAATTCAAAACGGAAAGTCCCTAATCAAATGGCAAAAATCAAAAGCACAAACACATCAAACGAATGGACAACAACCGTCATATTCCCGAGATTAGAATTAAAACTCATTAATTACATTAAATAAAAGGATTAAGACAATTACGATAAATTCATAATGATTTAATGTAAAGTAGACGACCTCATCAGAGACCGTTCAGAACTTATTTCGATCGGCAAGTGATTTCATAAATTATAGTGACTGAGCTTTGTAAATATTTGTGTAGACTATTGATTTTATTTGTGCATGATTTGTATCTGTACTTGCGTTTTTAATTATGAAGGACCAAAAAGTACACAATCATAAAGTGTCATATCGAAAAAAGGCACACTGTTCAAAGTATCTAGTTTACACAAATCTCATACCGTATTTCATGCATTCCAAATTTGATGAGTCGAACCTCGGATAAGTCGAATACATTGGCCCGGTCCCTTCGACTTTGACACTACGAGGTTCGACTGTATGTTTTATATACAAAATAGCTAAGTTTTACATTGAGTGTACGTGGTCTTTCTTGTCAGAGAAAATACTTTATCGTATCAAAATCTTCAGATATGTACTGCCATTGAATTATTGTCTTTCCTTACTCTAATTCGCATATAGTTTTCCGTATTAAGTGAACTTAACTACGAGACCTCTCGTTATAACTCGGCCACTGCACAGCACAAGTGCAAGGAAAAACCTTGATGAAAGAATGTAATAAGTGATAATTGATTCTTAAAGAACAAATTAAATGCCCCAAATCATTTAACAACTGTTATGAAATAGTTAAATTTACAAATGGGAACACACGGAAATAATAATAATTGCAGGTGATCCATGATTAAGTGTTGATTGTTTATCAAAGTCACGATCCTGTTAACTCCAGCAACAATCCCGAAAGTTAAATAGCTTGCGATCAACAATCACCGAATGAAATATTATTTGTTGATAATACGTTATAGATTCGAAATGAATGTAATAAACGCCCTCAGATCGGATTTCAAAATATTTCTGTTTGAACCTTTCCTGGTTTTCTTACTACAACCGGAAATAACATATACTATTGATATCGGTATCGGACTCGACCCGAAACTTGTTAATAATGGTAGTATTATCTATGTGGAAAGCAAAAGGGCCTGGAATGGTGTAATTTTTAATCAACACTATTGACTTATATTAGCTATATGTAAAGTTGAATTCTTTGATTCGTCGTTTTTACGTGCTGTCGGCTAACAAATTAGACCTCGTCATTTTAGTAGTATAGATGCAAGCATTGGTTCAATAATTTACTTTACATTATAATTACAAGAAACTCGTTTCATATGGCTTTAAATAACCATATGTAAAAATGAAATAATGAACCTATTCAAGGGAGACAATTAATTCATCAATATGACGGACTTGTTGGAATTGGAACACAGTACAAAGGGATACCACTCTTGCATATAAATGACACATGAAAAGATCTTATTAAGACTGCATTTATTAATTCAAAGTTTTATTTAAAGTCGATATTCAAAAAACTACTTAAACACAAGCTCTAGTGATCTTTTCAAATCGACTGAATAACAAAATATATACACTCAAACAATGACAGGAACACATCAAATACTGAAACAAACACATCATGTAGTGTAAAATCGTCAAATTTTGTAACATCATTACGTAATGTTAAAGCCATATAAAGAAATGACAAATCATCATTACGAAATAACCACATCATGCAATGAAACAACTACATTACGTTAAGTCACATACACATCAAGTAATGTTAAAACCACATTGCCTAATGACACAACCACATTAAATAATGGTGAAACCACATCGAGTAATGACAAAACCATATTAAGTAATGACAAAACTATATCAAGTCAATACGAAACCATATCGTGTAATATCGAAATATCATTAAGTAATGACCATTCCATATTGAGTTATATCAAAACATCATTACGTAATGTCAAAACCATATTATGTAAAGACAAAATATTATCAAGTAATAATAAAACAACATAACGTAATATTAGAGTTCCACATAAGACAGCTGTGGCGTTCCATATATACCTGGTAGTTCTGACTCTCGGGAGTACTTTTGTTTCCTGTGATCTAAAATTATATTTTTGAATTTTAATATCAATTAAATCATGAAGATAACTTGTGCTGTTTTTGTGAATTATTTTAAATGTTTCTGTTGCAATAGTTTTTATGGCACCCTCAACGGATTCGGGGTGAAATATTGCTATTATTCGTTTCTTTTGTTATCTTATTACTAAGTCGCCAACCGTTTCTTATTATTATTATTATGTCACGCGATCGACATTGTCGGGTGACATATTGCTTTTCCTCCGTTTCTTTTTTTTTTATTATTATTATTCTACCACCTTTTGTGTCCGGGAGTTTCCTCAGAGCCAATGGAACCAATCTAAATGATTGTTCATTTGTTATAACAAGGAAAACCAACTTTAGAGTTGCAGTGCAACTTTGGAACCAAAAAATGGCTGCCGTTACCATGGAAGCCGAAACAATGTGAAAAAATAAAATTTCGGAGTTTGGTAAATTATTTCAGAATGCTTAAACTTAAAATCATTTCATTTTAATGCAATGTAGTTGTCCACTATATACAGGTTTTGGATGATTTTGACAATCATGGCAACTACAATCATGGCAACTACTATGTTGCCATGGAAACTAAAGCAAAAATTTCAAAATTTCGAAATGCTTCAAACTTTATGAAACTTCACAATAATGTTGACTGGCATGTGTAGATGTGGCATTTGGCTTTGGAATTTCCAAAATGGCTGCCGCTACTATGGAAACAATTCAAACAAGGTCAAAATGCTCTAAAAACCTTTTAGTAGCATTTCCTCTCTCAAAATGGTAGGTCAAACCCAGTGAAACTTTGATGGTATGTTCCCTCTTATGTACCAATGTGGTATCTGTCATTTAAAGTTTAGAAACGGTTCCCGTTACCATGGGAACAGCAAAAAGGTAAAAAATTTCAAAATATTCCAAGCTTAATGAAACTTAATATAAATGTTAACTGGCAAGTATAGATGAGACTTTTGACTTTGGAATTTCCAAAATGGCCGCCGTTGCCATGGAAACAGCAAAAAATGTGAAAATTTCAAAATGCTCCAAACTGTACAAAACTTTACAGAAATGTTAACTGGCATATGCATATCTGTTATTCGACTTTGGAATTATCAAAATGGCTGCAGCAACCGTGGCAACAAAGGCGGATGACATCCGCTATTGCTTTTCCTCCGTTTCTTTTTCCCTATTAATCAAACTTAGGCATAATGGTAATCACTATATAATTATGTAGATTTGCAATCCTTCATTGGCACAAAAAAAAACTGGCTGCCGTAACCATGGAAACCAAACAAATGTGAAAAAATAAACTTTTTGGGTGAATTATTTGGGTACGCTTAAACTTAAAATCATTTTTTTAAATTTTAATACAATGTAGGTGTCCACTATTTACAGGTTTTGGATGATTTTTACAATCATTGGAACTACTATGTTGCCAAGGAAACTACAGCAAATGCTCTAAACTTTATGAAACTTCACAGTAATGTTGACTGGCATATGTAGATATGGCATTTGGCTTTGGAATTTCCAAAATGGCTGTCGTTACTATGGAAACAATGCAAAAAAGGTCAAAATGCTCTAAAAACCTTTCTAAAAACCTTTAAAGTAGCATTTTTTTCTCTTAAAATGGTAAGTCAAACCCATTGCATCTTTGATGGTATGTTCACTCTCATGTACCAATGTGGCATCTTTCATTAAAAATTTGGAAATGGTCATCGTTACCATTGAAACAACAAAAACGTCCAAAATTTCAAAATGCTCCAAACTTATTGAAACTTAATATACATGTTAACTAGCAAGTTAAAGTGAGACTTTTGAATTTGGAATTTTCAAAATGGCCACCGTTGCCATGGAAACAGCAAAACCGTTTAAAATTTCTAAATGTTCGAAATGTTTTGAAAATTTACAGAGAGATGTATAGCCATGCAACTATGTGCATTCACTGTTTAAATTTTTCGAAATGGTTGCCGCTTAGTGGAAATGGGGGAAGGGTGACATCCGCTTTTGCTTGTTATAGCAATTTTAGTTATCATTATTCTTCTTTTTTGGCCCCTTAAACTGTCCCACCATTTTCTTGGAAGCAGTAGAGGTTGAAAACTTTATATTTATTATGGTATGAGTCTGTATCAAGGGGGTTGCAGAACCCAATATTCATGAAACCCTCATAGGGTGTCTACTTGGCATAATTAGGGGCTCAAAGATTGATGGGGTCAAATTTTTTTTTACATTTCTAAGATTGGTGCTTTATCTAGAGAAGGCAGTAAAGGAATCATTTCTATGAATATTTAGACACACATGTCCACTTCAACATGGAACATTTTGTATTTCACCTGGGGGTCTCATTGGCATAATTTGAGGGGGATGAATTGTCATGGAACATTCTAGAACATCAGTGTCGAATTCATTCTGGAGACATAAAATATTATATGATTGTATATTATTATGGATAGCACCATATGTAGCAGCAATTTGCCTTTGGAATTTTTAAAATGGCCGCCGTTACCATGGAAACTGCAAAATGTGAAAGTTTTTAAAATGATTTAAACTAAATGAATTTTAAACAATTGTTGACTGGCAAATGTAGATATGGCATTTTACCTTGGAATTTCCAAAATGGCCGCCGTTACCATGGAAACTGCAAAAATGTGAAAATTTTCAAAATGCTTCAAACTTAATGAAACTTTACACAAATGTTAACAGGCATCTGCAGGTGTGGTATTTGACTTTGGAATTTCCAAAATGACCGCCGCAACTATCGAAACAGCACAAATACTTAAAATTGAAATTTTGTTCATTATTGATGGAACTTGACATTTATATGACGTGTAATGTGTAAATGTGCTATTTGACTTTGGAATTTTCTAAATGGCTGCCGTGACCGTTGATACATCAGAACAACGGTTTGGGTCCGTTTTGGCGACTTTTGTATTAGCATCCTAACACAGAATTGCTTGTTATATGTATGTCACCCGTACGACAATGTCGGGTGACATATTGCTATTACTCTGTTTCTTTTCTTTCACACATTTTGTCAAAGCTAGTTCTCGCAATTGAATGGACCAATCTTGATGGACCTATGCTATGATGTTGAACACCATGTGAAGTTTTGCACCTGACTTTGGAATGTGCAAGATGGCCACGGTAACCATTGAATCTTTTGTTATAAGACCCAACCTATTGAAACTTTATGCAAATGTTGGCAGTAGTGCCCTAAGGTACCAACAATACTTTGAAATTCCAAAATGGCTGCCATTTTCATGGAAACGGTGGAAAAGTTTGACCCCATGGGAAAAAACATAAAAGCAGCATTTTCTTAAGGAATATTAGATCAAACACAATGAAACTTCATGAATATATAACATGTCATAAGTCAATGTTGTAGTTGCTGTTGGAAGTATACAGTAATAATGAAAACAGCAAAAATGTCCAAAAATTTCAAAATGCTCAAAACTTAATGAAACTTATATAAATGCTTACTGGCAAATAAAGATGAGGCTTTTGATCTTGGAATTTTCAAAATGGCCGCCGTTGTTATGGAAACTACAAAAATGAGAAAAATTGAAAAATGCTCCAAACTTCCTGAAAATTTACAGACAGATGTGTTGTGATGTAATTTTGTGCAATGTTTCAAAATGGCTGCATTTTAGTGGTAATTTGGGATGGGTGCCATCCGCTATTGCTTGCAATGACAAATCTAGTTATTCTTCTCATTTTTAAAGTAGGTAATTTTGACTTTTCCAGCAGTTTTTTATATGAACTATCATAATCTTCATCGATGAATCTAAGAGCTCTTTCTTGAATTTTTTCCATTTGAAAATTTTTTTTTTCGTTACAGTAGTGCCAAATTACTGGACAATAGTTAAAATTCGAAAAAAATGAATGAATAGTGTGATAGACCATATGCTTCCAAATTCAGGAAAATGAAATCGTGCGGTAAAAAATCAAATGCTTTAGATAGATTCATCAGAATTGCAGCAATAAATTTGTTGTCGTCGAGAGCATTCAATCTCCAGCTGCTATGAAGATTCGAAATTATCAATATTACAAGCAG
The DNA here is from genome assembly GCA_017311375.1 of Mytilus coruscus. NCBI lineage: Eukaryota > Metazoa > Mollusca > Bivalvia > Mytilida > Mytilidae > Mytilus > Mytilus coruscus. The sequence continues at coordinate 3,498,877 of CM029606.1, forward strand.
TCGTTTATCTATTGAATGGTAACTGCTAACGAATTCTAGCTCATGCTAGTAACAATAAAACAACATCAAAAGATTTTATTACAGTGTTAAATTGATAACCTTTAAGAATATTTTATTCCAAGGATCAGTGAATCCACATGCATCGTATCTAAATTAACGGGCTTTATAAACAACATCCCATAAAAAGTAGGGTGTTATATCTCAAACTTAGTAAGAACTTTACAGGTACAGCCTAACTTTCTAATCAAATCTTTGTAGACTTTGGTAAAGATTTATTCAATTTGCGGTAACGAAATCCCTGATTTAATAATTTATCAAGTATATATAAGTTACGTTCATTGAAAACTAAAACGCTACTACAGACACAGGAAAAATGAACAAGTTGTGAAATATGTACTCCGTAAGAAGAAGCCAAAAGGAACATCACTGTCCAAAAAAAAATGAAAAAAGGAACGAAAAATCGTCTCTTTTGTCGTAAACTTGTGTATAGAGTTTCCATTGTTAAACTGAAATATCCAAATATAAGAAAGGACAATGAATGCAGTTTGTATTAGATTCATTTAAAGTAAGTTCGTTTGGGTAAAATTGAAAATGTTTGATTATCTATAGCAAAAATATCATCAAAGTAACGATAAGTGTTTTTACATTTATCAATTGAATATGATTTAGACGGATAATTACAGATATTGGCCATACACGGTTATCCATATTAAAACAGGAACAAGTCTGCTATCAGAGAGGTGCAATAAGTACCCATAGGAATACCTACAACCTGTCGATAAACTTTATCTACAAAACGTACAGAGATGTTGTCAAGTAGAAAATGTGAAGCTTTTAATCATCTCATTACAGTATCCAGTGAGTCTATCTAGCATATTACTCTTTTTCCTTACTTGAAGAAGGCTTTAAATGTGTTGCAGCTAATAAATCTGCAACCATATTTTTCAAAGGATCATTCAACTAAATAAGAAAACTTCTGCCTGATGAGATTGTATGGTAATATACTGTACGTATTCGAATCATAACTGTCAACTGAATTGAACGGATTATCAAATTAAAAGCACGTACTTTATCCAAGTTATCTTAAGAGTTTTTGACACTCTAAAAATAAGTAATTCCATTATTTTCATAAGCTTTATGTCAAAAATTAATAACTTGTTCTCTGATAAATGTAAGGGAACTAGTTAACAGCACAGAAATATTAGACATACATGTAGAACACATAATAGAAGCTGAGATGAAACGAAAATTGAACGGGTTTGCGTGAAGTATAGGAAGCCAATAAACAAAAGGGACTTCCAAATTTTTAGAGGAGGCCTGAATCTGAGCTGTGGTAGTGACATGATTATTTATTATTTTACTTTCTGTTGAGCGCACGGCCTTGAATGCAGATGAATGTATAGTTCATTCTTTAGGACTTCCGTATAGTATTTACGTCATACCACCACCACATTGTTGGCTGCTTTGTTGGTCGGTACGAACACAAAAAGCTTTGCGAGTACTTGAATTTTGGTTTAATCCTAGAAAAGCGCGCTTTAATAACTCTTAAATTTATTTCTAAATTATTTTCGAAAGTGATATGCGAATATCAACCAACGAGATTTGTTTATTGACCTTGACTACCCATGAGGGGCTTACACGGTTATTTTCAACAATATTCAGACATTTATCTAAATATAAATCAAGTGACTCTTTTTTTCCCAGTGTTCACAATTTTTTACAATAAGATGAAAGAGCATCTTTTATGACCTGCCGACACTCTTTTTCCAATTTATTTTCGACGGTAGACAATATTTTGGTCCGTTTTTAGCTCACCTGGACAAAAGGGCCAAGTGAGTTTTTCTCATCACTTGGCGTGCGTCGTCCGTCGTTGTCCGTCGTCGTCGTCGTCTGTTAACTTTTACAAAAATCTTCTCCTTTAAAACTACTGGGCCAAATTCATCCAAACTTGGCCACAATCATCATTGGGGTATCTAGTTTTACAAATGTGTCCGATGACCCCGCCTACCAACCAAGATGGCTGACATGGCTAAAAATAAAACATAGGGGTAACATGCAAGTTTTGTCTATTATTTTGAAAACCGTTATAAGTAGAGAAAATCTGACAGAGCAAAAATGTTCAGAATGTTGAGTTCTACCAATTGTCCATTTCCGTCAAAACTGTCAGACGACTTCTTATAGGAGTTATTGCCCTTAAATGAAACATTTTAACAATTTTTTTTTTCATTTTTGCCTATTAGCTGAAAAAGTGTAATAGATAGAGGGTAACTTTAATTGCAAAAATGAACAACAAGACAAGTCTACAAATAAATCTCCATGGAGGAAATCGTCAGTCGACTTCTTATAAGAGTTATTGCCCTTTGATGACGATTTTAACCACTTTTTTGCGTTTTTGCGTTATATCTTAAAAACTATAATAGATAGATAGAAAGTTAAATAAGCAAAAATGATCAACAAGACAAGATCTACAATTAAGATAATATGGCGGAAATCATCTGACGACTCCTTATTGGAGTTAATGCTTTAGATGACAAATTTTACCTTTTTTAATTTTGCCTATTATCTTGAAAACTATAAAAGATAGAGAGAAACTTTAAATTGCAAAAATGATCAGCAATACAAGTTCTACAATTAAGTTTCATGGTCGAAATCGTCAATCGACTCCTTATAAGAGTTATTGCCCTTTGATGACAATTTTTACCAATATTTTGAGTTTTTGCCTTATATCATGTATATCTTAAAAATTATAATGGATAGATAGAAAACTTAAATAAACAAAAAATATCAGCAAGACAAGATCTACCATTAAGACAATATGAAGGAAATCGTCTGACGATTCCTTATTGGAGTTATTGCCGTTTAATGACGATTTTTACCTTTTTTTTGGCCTTATATGATAAAAATTATAATAGATAAATAGACACTTTAAATTACAAAAATTATCAGCAAGTCAAGATCTACTAGCAAGTCTAATTTTGCCAATATAGTTGGTAGACTATCATTCTTTATAGGAGTGATAGCCCTTAAATGGTTTTTTTACCCTCTTTTGTGTTTTGAGTAAAAACTAAAGAAAATAGAGAGAAACTAAACAGGCTAAATGATTAGCAATTTAAGATAAACAAAACAGAGATTTTTGTCATGAATTCTATTCTCGTCTACAATGTTGGAGAGTGTCCTTTGTTGAAAATGCACATAGAACAAGGTGAACGACACAGGCTCTTCAGAGCCTCTAGTTCAGAATGGTAATAACCTTTCAGTCTTAAACGATGTTGAGGTCCCCTGTAATTACATGGACATAGTGATCATATCTAAACCTGTTTCACAGACTCATGTTGAAGAAGCATTGATTTCTATACTCACGTCTAATGTAACCGACGTATAATTTGAAATTAAACTTCTACTGTATTTGTTTTTTATAAGTATTAGAAATCATAGGTGGCTCTTAATTATCAAAATATGGAGATGTAAGGTTTTAAACGGTAGAGTCATTAAAAATACTAGACAGACTAATAAAATCAATACCTCTGTTCATGTATTTTATTTTCAGAAAATACATTTTATGATTTTCATGTTTGTCAATTAGAGGGAACAGTATTTATGGTGACAAAAAGCTGTTATGCTAGGTATACAATCATATGTTTTTGGTGTGAAAAACATGAGTTTGTATCACAATGTTACACTCGTAATAAATATAATGTAATTCACTAATTGGTATTTGACCAAGTTTGCACAACAATTGATGTCTACCATTGTTTTTAAATATGGATAAAAGATCATCAAGTGTAAAATAAGAACGATGTTTATGTCGTTGATTGCGGTCAATGCCTTTGCCATGAAACTTATGATTACGTTGTCTTTTATCAACAATAGTCATGATATCAGTAAAGGAACTTATAGATACCTTCCTTTTGCCCATTATATTGTCATTTAGACCTAGGGGATACGCTGTCTGTAGTCGTTTAATCCAAAACAGTTCGCAAATTTTACGTGAAACTTTTAATTCTTTATGTGGTTGTCTTGGTTGTTTCTTGACGGTTTCAATTGGAGGGAACTTTATAAATTTCACTGATGACCGAACAGTGTTATCCTAAGATTATCTGGGGAAAGTTTGTCATTTTCTGGCATTGCACGCGGATATTTGTAGATGTTCATGTGCGTTTCTGTTGAATAATCTAGCTGCTGCAGAGGCATTGCCTCCTTTATCAAAATGTGAAAAGTGCAAAATTGGGAAGGTGAATTTGGATTAGCGGATGTTGAATTAATATTAGGAATGCGGTTTTTAAGCACTTGGATATTCGAAATGTGGAGATGTTTTTTGTATTTTTTTTTTCGTTTCGTTATATCATTATATATTTTTTTTTATAAATAGATAAGTAAAAGATGCTGAAAGTGAAAGCTTTGAATTGGGATCTCATTTACGGAATGAGTAGTACATAGGTAGTGCAGTCGAAGAATTATAATAAAAAAAATGTGGATACTTCCCTCCATTTAGACACGAGTAAAACAAAACAAACATGAGACAAGTACAGTAAATATAAGAATTCGCAGTAAAACCATTGAATGGGGGCAAATATAATAAACTCTCTCACAAGCACAAAACCCATAGTTGAATTGTAAGGGCATACACCATGAGCAGGAGGAACAAACCATGCAATCGATATGAAAATAAAGAGATGTGGTATGATTGCCAATAAGACAACTATTCACCAGTGTTCACATGATGTGGCTGTAAGCAGCAATTATAGGCAACCGTACGGCCTTCAATAATGACTTGGGACAGGCACATACAGGTGAAACATGTTTGTGAACGTTAACTCTTCATCGGTCCTGGGACAGTGGTGTTACAGCACAAAATAAGAACAAACTGTAAAAATCAGTTGCATTTGGCTTAACTCAAAGGATCGGTACGAGGCACAAAAACAACTAACATAACGTCAATGCAGTCTGAAAGCAATCCGATAACAGAGTGCAATAGACAAAATGTCATTACATAATTTTAAATCAGTTGTATTAGAAAGATAATTTACCATCAATTTAGAAATTTGGGTGTGCATTTATTACTGCGATTTTTGAAGAATGAACAAAAAAAAACGAGATTAATTATTGCGATTTTAGGAAATATGCATACAGCTATATGTATCAGATACCAGAATACTAGTTCTTATTATTGCGTTAATCACCCAGTCGCATTATTCGCCTAAATAAAAACTCACATTATTTTGTGAATAAACAACACATTAAATATTATTTTCAGTTAGAGCAGGTATGCCTAGAATGTCTTAAACTACCCACCAATTAATAGTCAAACACAGTGGAACTAGAAATGGAACTCCTGTATTTGTTTTTTGTTTTAAACAAACTCATTCATCTCGAAGGTAAGCTTTGAAATTCATTTGACACTTTTAAAGATGATGCAATTATACATGGGTTGTGCAATTTCATACAATTTTTTAATGATTGAAGAAAAACATAGAGTTAAACAAAAAATAATAATTTGGACAAAAAAAGATTGTTACAAAGCTATTTAAATGTCGCTTGGAAATTAATGTAAAATTTAAAACAAAAATATATTAACTATAAAACCGAACTACAATGTAAATTAATAGAGAGGAACGTCCATGAAACCTGACATAATCAAACGGTCGACTATATCAACGGACGAAAACATGGGAGACAACTGTCATATTCCTTACTTTGTACAGTCATTTTACAAAGTAAATGGTGGGGTAAAGGAAGGACTGGAAAACATGGGAAACAACTGTCATATTCCTTACTTTGTACAGTCATTTTACAAGTAAATGGTGGGGTAAAGGAAGGACTGGAAAACATGGGAAACAAATGTCATATTCCTTACTTTGTACAGTCATTTTACAAAGTAAATGGTGGGGTAAAGGAAGGACTGGAAAACATGGGAAACAACTGTCATATTCCTTACTTTGTACAGTCATTTTACAAAGTAAATGGTGGGGTAAAGGAAGGACTGGAAAACATGGGAAACAACTGTCATATTCCTAACTTGGTACAGTCATTTTACAAAGTAAATGGTGGGGTAAACCTAGTTTTATAGCTAGCTAAATCTCCAACTTGTATGACAGAAAAGGTTATATATATTGGAAGACAGGTGTCTTACAATATAGCAAGCTTTGAATTGCTTCTAACACTTTACGTACAGCACATGTTTTGTACGGAAAATGTTAAATAATAATATTTTATTTCGTATAAAGCAAAAATCTGATTGATTTATTAACGTGGTGATGTGAATAATATCCACCCCAGTGGATTAAAGTTTGCTCAAATTTCCAAAGTCTGCATACAAGCCTATAGCAAATTTGTAATACCTTGAACATTTGAATTCGTTGTTCACCTATACAAAATTCAAAATTCTACTTGTCGCAATACTCTCCAATAGCAAAATATCGTGTAAATATACGAGAGATTTGATCAGTTCGAATGAAATTTTTTTCTGTTCTTTATTTTTTTTCAGCTTTAAGAGACAATGTTGCCTTAGATAAAGAAACAAGACAGAGTTCGTTATCTGCTTCGGGATATTCTCATCTCGCAAACGATGGAAACAAAGACCAAATGTTATTAAAAAACGGGCGATTTGTTTGTACACAGTCACAATCAGATCAACCATATTATTGGTGGGCTGTTGACCTTGGAAAGGAGTATGATGTCGAAAATATTAACATTTTTAACAGATTAGACTGTTGCAGTATGTACTCATTCAATATCTTCGAAAACGTTGATTTGTTTTTATTTCCATTAACTGAGGGAAAAATTCTTAACATTTCCGATTTTGTATTATAATCAGAAAAATCAGAAAATCAATGATTGGCTAGCAAAATTATTTTAAATTTATAACGACAAGTCAGACTCAAATATGGACATTTCGAAGGAATTTAAAACAATTTTTTGCAATATGCCTGACATAAGCCGAGGAATTCCAAAGACTCTTCTTGTTTCACGTCCTTGTACATTATTCATTACACAATCAAATATAGAATGGATTCTTCTTGTATTACAAAACTTCATTAATTGAAACTTTATCATACTACAGTCCATGACCAGTTATGACTTTAAAAATCCCATAATTTACCATCTACTATGGATTCATCAGTTTCCGGATTGTTTCGATTATACTCCAATGTTTTGATCAACATAACAACAACAATACTGCATTGTTAAAAAAAGACAGAAGGTACCAAAGGACCATCAAAATTACAAGTCGAAGACATAACGACAAAGCCATGGTTAAAAAAAGATGTCGAAAATACAAACAGTCTAAAAGCACTACATAGAAGACTGACCATTTATAAGCTTAGATTTAAACTACAAAGTGTGGCCATAAGTATTCGTCACTTAGAATTTTTCACAATAAATTTCAAATAAAACTACGTTTAAAATCTCATGAGATAAACATAAATCTCATTTTCTGTTCAGAAATTTGCCATATATTTCAACCAAAATAGATTGTAAAAATAAATCATAAGTGTTCACATCAAGAGAAAACAAAAACAACCAAAGACAAAATTATGGCCAAATAAATTTATATTCTTTAGACAATTCGGCGTCTTTCAACATCTTATTTGTAAAGATTCAACCATAAATCCCTTCAAAATTTTTTTTTTTTGTTGTTGAAAAAAATGTGTTTTTATAAGAAAAACATAGCAGAAAAATGTGATCACGAATACTTTTGGCCATGAACTTTACAAATTTTGAATAAATAACCTTTCAGAATCATATTCAATAATTGATATAATTCATTAAAAAAGCTTTGGAGAAGAATACAGTCTTTTCAACAATAAAAAATATTTTAATATCACAGTTATAATAATCTTCTTAAATGCAACTTTTCATTTTAGGCCATCGCCTCACTGACTTTTATATTTATGTTTATAACCCTGTTATTGCAACTTGGACAACATTCGACCAGGGACCTGGTGAGCTGTGTTTCTTTCACAAGGGACAAGCTCCAAGTGTACTAAGTGTCGCCTGCAATAATGCTCATGGAAGATATGTTAAAATATACAAGGAATTTAAATTGTTCTCCGGCTATCCGTGGTTGTCAGATAATCAGGATAACTTAAATCTTTGTGAAGTTGAAATATTCGTTGATCATGACTCACGTCAAGGTATGTTACATCTAAATGACGAAACACATATTAAGCAATAATGCCATCGTTATGTCATTATGATAAATGAATATTATTTGTGATAAGTTCGTTTTAGAATAATGAAACACAGTATCATTAATCTACGAAGCTCCCACAATAGTTATAAGGAACTAATCGGATGCCATTATAGTAAAACAAAATGAAAGTAGAGTACATTTCTTCACTTTGTTAATCCGTGCTTTGCTTATCAATGTCGTGTATAAATTACAATGTTCCATTATTTTCTGATCAGACTTAATATGTAGACCAAGAAATTTCTAACACATGTAAAGTTATTTTTTTCATTAATACTACCTTCTGCTTACCCTTCCGGAGTACCTGAGATCACTCTTCGATTTTGGTGGGGTTCTTGATGATGCTCGATCAGTCTTTAGTTTTCTATGCTGTGTTTTGTATACTGTTGTTTGTCTTTTGGTCGTTTTTTTTTTTTTGCCATAGCATTGTCAGTACGGTTTCGACTAATCAGTTTGATTATCCCTTTGTTATCTTTAAATCAAACTTTATCAACCAATGAAACGCTTTAAAAACATTTGTCATAGTCCTGACTTGGTACTGACATTTTCCGAAAAAACCTGATTTATAGCCAGCGTATCCGCCCACTTGTATAACAGCTGTTTATAGTTCCATCATATTGACAAAATTGGGTGAGCAACCCAAACAAACGTTGTAGGTTAATGTGACCAAAATTGGGATCCAGGAGCCAAAACTGTAGACAAAGAGGCCAACAAAACATTTTACAGTTGATGGTAAATATTCAAAGAAGCCAATAAATAAGGTTTTGTGGTTAATAGTAAATATCGTATATAGTATACACTTTCTCGATTAAGTACAAATTAAGTTAATTAAATATACAAGGGAAAACAAAATAAAAACATCACTGTAAAAACCTCTTGTGTCAGAATCGCACCTCCGGACCCACCTGCACCAGGAACACTCCAAATTTAAAACAAAATCGATAGCGGTATGCATAAACACCAAGTCATGTCAAAAGTCAAGGTAATTCAGGTAAAAAAAGGATGGACAACTGAGATACAAATATCTTGCTTTCGGAAGAGATAATTCATACTTTGTAAATAGCCAAGCTGATTCGATAAAAAAACATCTGTAACTGACACCATCAAGATGCTTAATTTGTCATAAACAATATAGTTTTTACGTTTGAAGACTTGTTTTTCAACACTCAATCGATATTCCTATAACTAATTGTGCTTCTCTTCTTGTCGGTCGACTCTTTCTATCTACATATATGACATACTTCATACAGATTCTTCCCAGGATGAATAAAAAGGGGAAAGTTTAGCTTTAACTTCATGTTCCACTTTATATAGATGATATGTTCTCATTAAATAATTCAAATTTGGTGACAACGTTAACTTTAATAAAGGATTCCACAGAATCAGTTAAGCCTGTCTGGTATTTTGACTTACATCTAGACATTGGCAAGGAGGCTAGAAAACAAAACCTTACGACAAAAGAGATGATTTCAGTTTCCAAATTGTGATTTTTCCATATCTATGTAGCAACATTCCAACAGCGCCTGCCTATGGAGTTTATATCTCCCATTTGATACAATATACCTTAGCGTGCTTTTCCTATCTTAATTTCTTTGATAGAGGGTTGATGTTTACAAGGAAGCTATCGTACAATGTATTAAGGGGTTTTAAGGGTGGAAAAATTGAAGTCATTCCTTCGAAATTTTTACTGACCTTAAATGGGGAGCAAAAACTGATTATCCTTTCGGAGAACACGAGTTTATCCCCGATTTTGGTGGGGTTCGTGTTGCTCAATCTTTAATTTTTTATATAATATTTTTGAGCTTGTTCTTCATTCGTTCGTTGTTTTGTTTAAACCATGGCGTTGTCACTTTTTCGTCGATTCATGAGTTTTGAATTGTTAAGATGTTTATATAATACAAGTATAGTTTTTGTAGAAGTCGTCCTTTTAAACTCATATTGACTGATACAAAAGACTGGTATTGTTTTATTACATCATTACTAGAGGGGAATTGACTGGTTTGATTCCCTAACTAACAACCAATCAAATACGTGTTATTCAATAGAGAAGTGAAAGGAGTCAATAGAATGTTTTAACCAAACAACATCAGTATTAATGAAGTAGCAGCTTAATGCTTTAAAACCGTTGAAATAAATAAGATAAAATTGTTACGCAATAATTTTTATTTTTTTAATATATATTTTTATGCAAGGAACTTACTGTAAGCAGTCAGACAAAGAACCAAGTTTGAGCTTTGGCATAAATGTTGAGGCTGCAAGTACCACTAAGTGTGCACTTAGCTGTAGGCAAAAGGATAACTGTCTCGGGTTCAAGTGGGAAGCTAGCGGTACCTGTTACCTTTTTCAAACCAGTAAACAAGTTACAGATGTCATCAGCAACATTGATTACTATGAAAGATGTTAACTTTTGAAGATGGAATAAGAAATGGTTGATTTGTCGAAAACAAGAAAACGAGATATACTGCAGAAATAATTGGAAATCCTACTTTGCTAATTATCAAAGTTAGACAGTTTGATGTAGGAATGACAAAGTATGTTGTGATTCTGTAAAATATGATATGCTACTGTGTGATATATTGTTAATTCAATGTTTAAAAAAATGATATTATGTGAGTGTTGTTTGTAAGTTTGATTCTTAAGGATGTTCGCTACTCTTGTTTTTGAATATTTGTCAAATGTTCAGAATCCTCTAGATTTATCAATGAACATTATACTCGCTATCCCCTACTTTTTTTAATTTTTATTATATATAGTTTAAAAGACAATGTTTTAACATCTTATAAACTCCGTCTTATTTTTTCATAGTTTTTGAAAGAAAAAATGGTGACATTTTAAATGTATGAAAAATCTAAAGAGGATCATTTCCGCAAAATTTTCAATTATTTATATCTAAAAAAAAAAGAAAGAAGTAAACGGACTTTTCATTTTTGTTTTGCTTATTAAGTTCTGTTCTTTCCATATTTTCAATTTATATAACATTACAGTCTTTTAAAAAGCTTGTTATTTAAAAAAAACATATAGAGCGAACATCATGAATATAAAAGGTTATTTGTAATATTTTCTCCAATGAAATTTCTGTATATTACATTTAATGTATTTGCAATAGTAATAATGATATAATCAACAATTTAAATAAGTCTTCTTCCTTCGGAACTGACCTGATTAATAACTTATTTCTAAAAATTTCTCAACGATACATTTAGAAATTATTAAGAAACTAAGGTTCCAAACCACTCAAGAAAACTTGACCTTCGATGGATTTGGTTATTCTAGTAAGGTTTCTCTGGTTATATAGTTCCTAAGGTTTCTACGTATTTATGCATACATGACTTTCAAATGATTAAGTATCAGCTTTCTTAATGAAGGTCTACCCAGAAAAACGCCTTAGGCGCACGGAATTTAGAAAGTGTCATGCTCATTTATATTTTTTCTGAAAATTTAATGATCATTGTAGTTTTGATATAAGTCGGCACTTTTCTTGTAGTATATTGTGTGTCGGAATAATATTTTGAACTGCACAGTGTTTTAGATGAATACAATGATTATTTGTCTGTTTTATTATACGACCGCAAAATTTTTTGCGTCCGTATTATGTTATGGCGATGTCTGCGTCTGCGTCCGAAGAAATTTTGGTTCGCAGACAATAACTTGAGTATAAGTGTATGGATCTCTATGAAATTTTAGCACAAGGTTCCATACCACTAAAGGATGGTTGGGATTGGGGTTTTTTTTTGGAAAGGGTGGGGGGGTATTGACCTAGCAGTTTTGTAATTATGGGCCAACACCAAAAAGGTCAGTCTTACTGGTTCATAGAAAATAAATTGGTTTGCAGACAATAACTTTAGTATAAGTGTATGGATCTGTATGAAATTTTAGCACATAGTTCCATATCACAATAGACGGGTTGGGATTAATTTTGGGGTTATTGTCGTACCTGTTTTGTAATTAGGGGCCAGGAGGGGACAAAAACATTTTTTTCTGGTTTTAAGACATTAACTTGTATATAAGTGTATTTATATCTACTAAATTTTAGCACAAGGTTCCATACCACAATAGACAGGTTGGGATTAATTTTGGGGGTTATTGTCATAGCTGTTTAGGAATTAGGGGCCAAAAAGGGCCTAAAAAAACAAATATTTGTCTGCTTCACAGACAATAACTGGAGTATAAGTGTATGGATTTGTATGTTATTTTAGCACAAGGTTCCATACCACAATAAGAAGGTTTTATTTATTTTGGGGGTTATTGTCGTAGCTGTTTAGTAATTAGGGCGCCAAAAAGGGGCCAAAAACAAGCATTTTTCATGTTTCAGGACAATAATTTGTGTATAAGAGTATAGATTTTACTATGAGGTTCCATACTTCAAAAGGACAGTTGGGATTGATTTTTGGGGGGTCATGACCCAAACCGTTAAATAATTAGTGGATCGAAACGGGGCCAAAAACAATTATTTTTCTGGTTTGCAGGCAATTACTTGAGTATAAGTCTATGGAATCCTATTATATTTTAGCACAAGGTTCCATACTACAAACGAAAGGTTGGGGTTTTTTCTAGGGGTTATTATAGTAGCTGTTTAGGAATAAGGGGCAAAAATGGGACTAACAAAAACAACTATTTTTCAGGTTCACTGACAATAACTTGAGCATTAGTGCACGGATCTCTTTTAAATTTTAGCACAGGTTTCATACCACAATAGGAAGGTTGGGGTATATTATGGGGGGTTATTGTCATAGCTGTTTAGAAATTAGGGGCAAAAAAGGGGCAAGAACAAGCATTTTTCATATTTCAGGACAATAGTTTGTGTATAAGATTATGGATCTCAAAAAGTTTTATACTTCAAAAGAAAGTTGGGATTGATTTTGAGAGTAATGGCCCAAACCGTTTTAAAATTAGGGGCCGAAAAGAGGCCAAATCTAGGATTTTCTGGTTTCTGGACAATAACTTGAGTATAAGTCTATGGATTGCTGTTAAATTTTAGCACAAGGTTCCATACCACAATAGAAAGGTTGGGGTTTGTTTTGGGGGTTATTATAGTAGCTGTTTAGGAATTAGGGGCAAAAAGATGCTAACAAAAACAACTATTTTTCTGGTTCACAGACAATAACTTGAGTATAAGTGCATGGATATCTATTAAATTTTAGCACAAGGTTCCATACCACAATAAGAAGATTTTGGGTTTATTATGGGGGTTATTGTCATAGCTGTTTATGAATTAGGGGGCAAAAAGGGCAAAAACAAACATTTTTCATATTTCAGGACAATAGTTTGTGTATAAGATTATGGATCTCTATTTAATTTTACCAAAAGGTTTCATACTTCAAAAGGAAAGTTGGAATTGATTTTGAGGGTCATGGCCCAAACCGTTTTATAATTAGGGGCCGAAAAGAGCCACAAAAACTAGGATTTTCTGGTTTATCGACAATAACTTGAGTATAAATCTATGGATTGCTGTTTAATTGTGCACAAGGTGTTATAATAGACCATAAAATAAAGTTTGAGATTGATTTTAGGGGTAATGACCCTAACGGTTTAGTTAAAAGGGGCCAAAAATACTTTTAAGATACTTCTTTAGCAATTTCAATGGGGTTTTATTCATAGTCTTGAATTCTTGGGGTTCTTTAATATGCTGAATGTAATTGGGTATTAAGGATATGGATTTTGGGTCCTGTTTTTGAATTGATCCATATAAAGGTCCAAAGAGTCCAAAATTAAACTTTGTTTGATTTCTTAAAAAATAAATTATTGGTGTTCTTTCATATGCTGAATCTAATTGTGTATTTAAATTTTTGATTTTGGAGCCTGTTTTCAAATTGGTCTACATTAAGGTCCAAAGGGTTCAAAATAAAATTTTGTTAGATTTAAGAAGAAAAAAAATTCTGGGTTTTTATTTATATGCTGAATCTAAGCATGTAAAAAGGTTTTTGATTTTGTGCGCAGTATTAAAGTTGGTCTAAATTGGGGTCCAAAATTAAACTTTGTTTGCTTCATCAAAAATTGAATCATTGGTGTTCTTTGATGTGCGCAATCTAACAGTGTTTTGAATTTTTGATTTTGGGCCCGTTTTTCAAACTGGTCCACATAAAGGTCCAAAGTATTCAAAATTAAACTTAGTTTGATTATAAAAAAATTGAATTCTTGGGGATATGCTGAATCTAAGCATACTACCGGTAACGTCTATGTTATATAGGCACCTACGCTTTAATATTGTATTTATATTGTGTCATAGATCAAACTTATTCTTTCAGTGTATGTTTACTTGTTTTTGTTTAAATGTCTTTTTGATCGAGTTAAGCCATTTCAATTGATATTTTATAGTGTGTCTTTTTATGTTGTAACTTTACACTACTGTCTCAGGTTAGGGTGAAGGTTGGTGCCTGTTACAACGTTTAAACCCGCTGCATTTTATGCACCTGTCCTAAGTCAGGAGCCTGTTGTTCAGTGGTTGTCGTTTATTGGTGTGGTTCATAGGTGTTTCTCGTTTCTCGTTTTTTATATAGATTAGACCGTTGGTTTTCCTGTTTGAATTGTTTTACACTAGTCATTTTGGGGCCCTTTATAGCTTGCTGTTCGGTGTGAGCCAAGGGTCCGTGTTGAATGCCGTACTTTGACCTATAATTGTTAACCTTTTATACATTGTGACTTTGATGGAGAGTTGTCTCATTTACACTCATGCCACAGTCTTATTTATATACTAGAACACACCCGCGTAATCGCGGGTCCTTGTATGAATTAAAGTACATTTTTAGTATTCGTATTGTCATTTAATAAAGTTATGTTGATTATAAGGTGCACACCTTTCTCTTCTTTCAAAATCTTTAAATTTTAAACCCTTCTTGGATTCTCACTACAACCTTATCTCTTATTTTGTATATACTTATTTTGATATTTTGCATTTTTTATATTCTGATGATGAGCAAATCAGGTGAGTGTATGTTTGTATGTTTTATTGCATTGTACTTATTGTTTTCTGGTAGTAAGATCCGTTTTGGTCAGGCTGGGAAACTGGGTAGACAAATGCTCACATTATATCGGTACCGATACCGCCTGTTAAATGTCCTCCTTTACTCCATACTACATGGTGGTTCTATAAAATGAGGGAGATACATCCATACAACCGGAAACGACATGTGACATATACTATTGGTATCGATATCGGATTCGACCCGGAAATTGTTAATTATTGGTAATATTGATTATGTGGAAAAGAAAGGGGCTTGGAATCGTGTAATTTTTAATCTACAACATTGTCCGATATTAGTTATATATAAAGTTGAATTCTTTGATTCGTCGTTTTTACGTCATGCCGGCTAACAAATTGGACCTCGTTATTTTAGTATTATAGATAATAAGATTTTTGATTTTAGGCACAGTTTTCAAATTGGTTGAAATTGGGATCCAAAATTAAACTTTGATTGATTTAAACAAAAAAATAATATATGGGGTTCTTTGATATCCTGAATTTAAGTGTGTA
>CM029606.1:3514638-3645317 GCA_017311375.1 Mytilus coruscus
GATAAGTCATTACACAATAATAAAATGAATACGATGATAAGTCATTACACAATAACAAAACGTAGACGATGATTAGTTAATATACATTGACAAAACGTAGACGATAATAAGTCATAACACAATAACGAAACGTATACGATAATAAGTCATTACAAAATAACAAAACGTAGACGATGATAAGTTATCATACATTGAAAAAACGTAGACGATGATAAGTTATTTTACAATGTCAAAACGTAGACGATGATAAGCCATTACACAAAGACAAACGTATACGATGATAAGTCATTACACAATGACAAACGTATTCGATGCTAAGTCATTACACAATGACAAACGTATACGATGATGAGTCAAAACACAATGACTAACGTATACAATGATAAGCCATTACACAAAACGTATACGATGATAAGGAATTACACAATAACAAAACGTATACGATGATTAGTCATTACACAATCACAAAACGTATATGTTGATAAGTCATTTCACAATGACAAAGACAAATTGGTAAATGTCTTATCTGATCCTTAAACATGATTTAATTTATTAAATGTCAGTACTTGCAATGCTTTAACAATAATGACAAGGATGGAAAAGACAAATGCCAAAAGAACCAACAAAGATAGTGAAACATAAAATAGCACCAATATGAAACGGACAGCTGAAGCAAAACTAATACGAATCCATTGAAAACCATTAGACATCACACAATACCGGATTGGTAATTGACTCTTATGAAACCCGAAGACATCATCAAATTCTAGACCATTGGTCATGTAAAATTTTCTAACGCAGAAACTATACCAAATATGACATTTGAAATTGAACCAAGATTTCCATGACAAAAGATAGACAAGACTTTTACCGGTATGAACAACTCAAACATTGAAAAATTAAACAGCACAAAGAACAACACTCATAAATAAAACAAGAGCAACACAAATCCCTTTAAAATAATGCAAGGTGCTCCGGTATTTAAGAATTGAATGAATCTTTTTATGGTTTTATTGGGATGTAAAAAAAACATTGACTGAAGAGCGAAAGCGTTTCTTTCTAAAAATGTGTTCACGATCAACGCTTTTACAACCCTATAACATTATAAAACGAAGCATTCAATTCTTATTCAGTCTGTCTCATATATTGACTTGCATCTCGAAATTTAAAATGATAGTCGGTTGAGAACAAAACTTTACGACAAAAGAGATGATTTCAACTTCTTAAGTATGAACCTTTCATTTCTATGTAGTAACATTCCAGCAGCGCCTGTATATGGAGTATATATTTCTTAGTTGATATGATATTCCAGGGCTTTCGTTTCCTATTATGATTTCTTTGATAGAGAGTAGCTGCTCACAAGGAAGCTATTTAACCAAGAGTTCCAAGTGATGAAGTTGAAATTACTCCTTTGAATATTTTACGGTCGCCATCACGAGTTGGTTGACCGTTATGGACTATCTGTTTCTCATATATACGACAATGGAAATTTTCCAAACGTCGTAACCACAATCTTGTCCTCAATTTCCTCGAATGTGACCTATCGAATTACTCATCACCGGTTTGTATATACACGAGGCACACGACGGGTGTCACATGTGAAGCAAGATCTGCTTACACTTCCGGAGCACTTGAGATCATCCCCGATTTCTCGTTGGGTTCATGATGCTCAGTCTTAAGTTTTCTATGTTGCGTTTTGTTCTTTTTGTAATTTTCCATGGCGTAGTAAATTTAATATCGACTTATGAGTTTGAATGTTCATTAGGTATCATTCGCCTCTATTTTATATATAATTATATTTCTATGCTACGACCATGTAACTGTTGGAGGTATTTCAAGATTTTTGTTTATTTTATATGCATTCTTTTATCATTGTTATGGATAGCACATGCAGTCAGAGCTATTGCATATTAATTTTCACGATTGTTGTTAGCCAAATAAATTTCCGGATTTTAATGAAACATACGTGTTATATAGGTATCGATACATAAACTGGATTAAAAAAGTACTTCATAACAGCTGAAGTTTTATTGCTGTTCGTGTGGTTTCATTTGTATTTTTCCCCCGTAGTTTTTTTATGCTAATGCTTGTGTTCTATTGGTTTCTTTTTATCCATGGGTTTGAGCGTCTTTCTACGACTTGTAGACTGTAATTGCCTCTTGGTATAATCTTGTTCTTTGTTTTATCAAGAATATAAACTCTTACCGAATTGTAATTATTAAATACCATCTGCCATAATTAAATAACTGATAAATCATGTTATTTACAACTTTATTAGAATATGCATATTTTACAAATAAGTATTCAAAATTGTACATACAATCATAGATAAATCTGCTAAAGAGCTTGACATAAATATATAAAATTACCAAATAAAGGGTGATTTTGCTGTAACAAAAATACAATTAATCAACAGAGTACATATATGGTTGATACGTAATAGATATTACATCTATAAACATAAAAATAGCTCTAAACAATTTACTCCTGAATCATATTCATATACATCAATGTGTAAAGGGTTAACAACTTATCATAGTACGCACTAAATAACATTGAAGTTATGGAAAATAATAAGCTTTATTATGATTATCATATCATGTATAAAGTCTTTCAAAATTACTTTATTTTTATCAATAGTACCGCTTAAGTCGACGCTAGGGGCCGTCTTGACCTTGTTGTAGGGTATGAATGATTTGTTCATTGTTGAAGGCCCTACATCAACTGTCAAGATGAAGAACAGGAATAAAAGCCCTGTTCATTGATAATTTTCTATGTTTTCTATGTATTGTGTGCGATTTTGTCCCATGTACATTTACTCCATATCCTTTCATTTTCTATTACTATAAGAAAAAGACACTTTATTTATAGAATGACATTCGTCTGACACTTTAAAAATATCTAGATATTAAAATCAAATCAAAATTAAAAAGAGAAACATAACTGCTGACACCATAGCTATAGTCCAAATGCATTTCCATAACCTGATGAAATAGAAACACAAACAAAAGGATCACCAAAATTATCAAAGAACAATAAAAAATTAAAGTAGAAAATGCTCGCTAAACATTCGGTATTACTTCGCGATCCACATTCAACCTTTTTCATGTAAATTTTCCTTTCTCAGCAAGAATGACAGGCGAGCCTTTTAGGGCGCACTAATATTGCAGCTGATGAAGTCAGTATCACAGAATAAATTGCCATCTTTATTTGTCTTAACAGTATGGGTTGTTGACGCAGATGGAGATGAACAAGTGACTATGCGGCATTGTTACACAAATTGCCGATATAATTGATTCTGAAATAAAGGTCAACTAATAAACTCAACAAAAGGTTTTAAAAAAATTAAAAAATCTTGTCGTTTTAGTGGGGCATATATATCAGACGCCGTCATTTCTTTTTCAACAACGTCCAGTTTGCCTCTGAATCGACTTGTGGACTATAGGGGTGAAAATTATGAAACTGTTATTTCTTCATTTTAAATATCATTCTATAGGTCAGTTCCGGGATACGGTAGGTAGCTGATTCTGTCATGTGACTTCCATCACCACGTGACTATAATGTAGGCATCGTCACTTCCAACACATGTTGAGCGAACGGATTAAAAAGTTACATCTTATACTACACAAAACATTTTGAAAATTAAAATCTAATAAGTTGGTCACCCTCCCTAAGTGTTACGGGAATTAAGATTACGTACTTACGGAACATATATTATTTCAAATCTACTCTGCAGAATGACGATTCTGAAAGTTCTTGAAAATTTAATAGAGCAGGGATACAGGCACGCCTTCTATCTGGTAAATGACATCAGAAAGGCGTGCGAAATTGACGATATTTTCCGTTGAAAATAACGGTTCGAGAAATGGCCTATTTATCAAATACGAAATACCAGGAAATAAAATCCTGTATGACGACTATCGTGGCAAGCTAATATGGTCCATGACAAAAGTATGTGGGCTAAAAAATGTCATAAAGCAAATACCACAAAGTGGATAATAATGGAGATAAAATAGTTTACCTTATATTCCCATATATTATCACATTAACCTAGTACGTCTATTTGGATTGCTCATTAAATTTTGTCAATATAAAGGAACAATAAACAACATTCATAAAAAACGTAAGTTAAACTTGCAAATTAAAGTGTTGTATCTATGAAAGAATTTAGTACAGGTTTTAGGTAATTTGTGGTAACGAAATACCCGACTTAATAGTTTACCAGTAATAAAATTGAGAATGGAAATGGAGAATATTTCAAAGAGACAACAACCTTACCAAATAGCAGAATACAGCCGAAGGCCACCAATGGGTCTTCAACGCAGCGAGAAATCCCGTGATACATAGATAAAGCTCATTGAAACTCAACATAACACTACAGATATGGGCATACCGAGCGAGTTGGGATATATAAACATCGTCAGATGGTGCCAGAGAAACATCACCGTCTAAAAATTAACAATTAGGGAAAGAAAAATCATCCCTTTCCTCATAAATATTCTTGTGGAGTTTCTGGTGTAATAGGAATGAGCACTTATTGTTGTTAATATTTGATTGATCTAAAGTAAGTTGCTGTGGGTAAATTTCGGCAGTATATTAAGAGAATCCTTGATTATATAACGAAAATTTCTCATCAAAGTAACGGCAAGCGTTGCTGAATTAATCAATTAAATGGAATTTAGACGGGTCTTTACTAATCATGGCCATACACTGTGATCAATAACTCTACAGGAACAAGTTTGTTATTAAAGGGGCATAGCTAATACCTACAATCTGTTGACAAACTTTATTGCCGAAACGTAAATGTTGTCAAGGAAAAAATGTATGGCTGTAATCATCTCATCACACCTCCAGTAAGAATATCTAGCATATTCACCATAGTAGTGTGAGAAAAAGGCTTTGCTCATTGTTGAAGGCCGTACGGTGACCTATAATTGTTAATTTCTGTGTCATTTGGTCTCTTGTGAAGAGTTGTATCATTGGCAAACATACCACATCTTCACTTTTATTTTCATACGAGTTGCAGCAAATAAATTTGTAATTGGATTTATCGAACGACCATTCAATTGAAGAGGACAAATCTTTTTGTTTATATAAGATTGTGTAGAAGTGTAGTGTAAACAGTGAACACTGTAAACCGAATCAAAAGGACCACTAAAAGCACAAAATCTATCTAAAACAAAAATGGTTAATTCCATTATATTCATATACTTTAATTACAAAACTTAATATGCTTAATGATCAATTCTTAGATAGAAGTTAATGAACTTGTTAAAAACTCTAAAAATTCTAATAATAAAACAATTACTAAAGGCCAAGATAAACGATATTTTACAGGTTTTTTGTATAGTTTAGGTAACCAATACTTAGTTGGAACTTTCAAATGTTCAGAAGAGGCTGCTGTTTTTTATCCTAGAAATGGGCGTATTACTTATTCTTTTATTTTTTACTAACTTAATTTCCAAATGGGATATATGAATTTACTCAAAAATGAACCATGTGATTTTTTGTCAGATTTATCTCATTTTGACCCTATTTTACAATAGATGACAATTTCCTTTGTTTACTGTATCATAATATAATCAACAAATAAGATGTTATTCAAGTACTATAAAAAATCATTTAAACAATAAATATATTTGATGGAGATTTTAAGCTTCAACCATTTCAGTATCTGCCAAAATATTAAATTGGAAATTACGAATCCGTCAAAATAAAAACCGCCAAAATTTTTCGTATTATTTGTTGACCCCTTAATTGTGAAAATTTTACACCCACATTTGTTTGAAATGTATTCCTGTCGCGTAGTGTTGGCATTTTAGCGGGAGGTTTGGCTAATCTGAAAACAGGGTTCAACCCACCATTTTTCTTCTCTTAAAATGTCCTGAACCAAGTCAGGAATATGGCAGTTGTTATCAAATAGTCCGCTTCTATGTATGTTGGCGTTATGGTTTTGTTATTTCTTTTTTTTTTTTGCACTTCAGTGTTTCTGTTGTTCCCTTATTTTCCTCTTATAGTTGTTGTTTTTCCCTCGGAAGAACAAAAGAACACTCAGGACAGAGAAATACATAGACAAATAAAATAGTAGTACAACAAAATTGTTAAACAAAGGAATAATAACGGTCACCTTCCACACACATTACAACACAATATAATTTTGAACTGGGAGTCACACGAAAGTATCAACGTAACAAAAAGTGACGTCACATGTTAATTTCTAAAAATTAAATATTAAGATGGGATTAAGGTTGTAATGGTGATATTAAAAAGATAAACTGAGAAGGACATGGTGAGAGAAGATGAGTGTTTCTGCTCAAAGGAAAAGTGACAAATCATCTTCCTGGTAGCATCTATGAAGATTATGGCGAAAGCATCAAAGAAAATCTGTAATCTGAAATTATGCTCACAACAAACTACCTAATTGGATTTTAGATATCTCGATTTGATTTTACACCAAAGACCATATTCAACACGTATACCAAATAAAGCTTGTTTGATGTTCAGTGCTAACAATACTTTCGAGTGGCTTGAAGCAGAATGGACAAAAAATAAACTTAATCATATGAAAATAAAGACTTGAATTTCTCAAAACAAAACTCGAACAAATAATTAGCTAAAGGAAGAAAAGGCCAAAATATGGAAAACAAAACTAACAATGAAAAAAGAAAAATTAATCAGTTGTGTTATAGCCGAATCTGACCAGCAGGTTGTTCAAATGTTACTGCAAATAAAAGGGATCTAACGCAAAACTGACTCTATAAAGGCCTACATAATATGTCGAAACATTGTTCTTCAACAAGTAGACGACAAAACAGTATTCCAGACATCAAGAATCAATAATAAACATGTAAAACTGTTAACACTTATCCAAAACCTGAAAAATAGTATATTATTAAGTAAACCTAGTAAATATTAAAAGGCTCTCATCTTGAGACAGAACAAAAATTAGTAATAGCTCTTAAAGTATTTTACATCTAAGATTGTTATGTTTTACTAAAATTTGGTTTCAGTGGAGAAATATTGCTACTTCGTCACGTAATAGAAAACAAAGGATATGAGGTGTGCATCATGTGACAAAATCATAACATGCACAGAATGCAAATGTTTCTCAACCTGATTAGGGTGAGCATGAACTCTAAAAAGAGAACACTGCATATGTCGACATTGTCAGCGTATCTCGCTATAAATGCGTCACACTCCATGCGATTAAAAATAACTACTAGTATAATAGAGTTTAATTCCTTTCTGTATGTTTTATATTAATTTAATGCTACATTTTCCTTTAATGTACACACATTAAAATATATAAAATAAGGAATGTTTATACATTTAATAAACAATAGTTAAACTATTCCAAGTAACACCGCCAGTTATCTAATTAACGTATATCAACAAATCAATTTATTCATATGAAAAGAATTTTTAAGTCTGTCAATTATTTTCGCATTAAGTTTTGAAACTTGGTTGGTTCTTATCAAGAATAAAATTTAGTTTTTCCTTTGCATATATTCTGAATCTAAGGTCGTCGAATTAGTCGTCATCTTTTTTTTTTTTTGCTTAACCGTTACAGTGTATCTAATGTGACATTGGATGTACCTGGATCGTATATTGTCTTACAACGGTTTTGAAGAACTGTGTTTACCGTTTATAAATATAAGTGTATTATGTAAGGCAAATAAAATTGATGGTTCCAAAAAAATTATCGTTACATATTTTATACTCGAGACGATTTAGGCACATGCATATCAGTGGGATAATGCTAACTTACAATTTTTTTTGTGTCTTTCACATTGACATTAAAGTCGATATCTCTGCTGCTGAGCTATAAGTACTGACATGACTTATAACAAAACTTTTTGAAATTGTCCGTTAGAAAAATTTGAAATTATTAGAAACTAAGGTTTCATCTCCCTCAGGCAAAACTTGGCCTTAGATAAAGTAGGACAATTTTATGTTCTAATAGTCATACAGCTCTTTAACTGTTCAGGTTATTATACATTCTTTGCTTTCAAATTTTCGGTTTTGACCGTTCCTGATGCCGTTAATCAAGGAAAGCGTTTCGGACGCATGATGTTTAAACATGTTGTTTTCATATTTTAACTTATATTTAAATTTAATTATGTTTTACGTTATTTATAAACAAAATACAGATTTAGAGATAAACACAAGTCAACAAATGTATGTTTTCAATTTCAATATTTTGCAACTAAAAAAAGTTTATTCAAGTTTCATTCATATGCTTACGTCGTTTTCATTCGAAAAAAAAGATTAGGATACGATTTCAACTTTGTGAAAAATAGTTTTGTCTATAACAATCATGGAATCTCCCTTTTACATAATCATTTTGTTTACTAAACATATAGGATATTTAATATATTTTCTCATAAATTGATATTGACTTTGATTAAAAGAACAGAAAATTCAACCATGCTAATTGAATTTAAAATAATGGGAGTTAACACATGTAACAAAAGTTGAATTATTATAGACTTCATTTTGTTCCTTGATTTAAAAAAATATCTATTCAAAGATATGATACAGTTATTTTTCGCTTGTGTACAATAGGGCAAAAGATACCAGAGGGACAGTCAAACTCATAGATCGGTAATAAACTGACAACGCCATGGTTAAAAAGAGAAAGACAAACAGACAAATATAAGTACATAAGACACAACATAGAAAACTAAAGACTAAGCAATACGAACCCCACCAAAAACTGGGGGTGCTCTCAGATGCACCGGAAGGGTAAGCGGATCCTGTTCCACATGTGGCACCCGTCGTGTTGCTCATGTTATTACAAAATCGGTAAATAGTCTAAATTCGGTAGGTCACATTCGTGTAAGGTACACGGGAAATAGAGTTGATAAAGCATGTTTGATATAGATCTACTAGTAAGTTTATGTCAATATAGTTTAGATATAGTTGAAGTAATTTTAATATTTTAGCAGTTATCTCATTCGATATCTTTGTTTCAAATGTACAATATGACAGTTCATGTAGATAATAATAATCTATATGTATTAAAATGAGAACGAATTAGAACATGATAATATGTATTCAGACGTTGTTCGAGCTATTGATGAAAGTTCGAACACTGTTTCAGCAGCATCTAGTGATGTTAGCAGCACGTCAGCAGATTCGTTTTCCCTTCGACTTAGACACCGCATACTTATGACAACACTTACAACACTAAGAGACAATATCGGTATTGTCAATGATGTCCTTGTGAACGAAATAGAGAACAAAGCAAATTATCTCTACAATGAAGACTATCCTGAACATGTTACTAATCGAGACAAGGATCGTCTTAAACAGTGCGAAAAAGTTTTTCAAAATGCATTCGTTTTATTTAAAGATGGCCTGGAAAATATGTCCATTACATTAAATGAAATTCAACTGATATGTGAAAAAACAAGTGTACCAACAACAGATCATACACAAAATAGAGGTAAGTTGGACTTACAATACAAATATGTGGTGATGATTTCAATTAATGTTATTCAAAAACTAGAGCTGTAATCTTATTGTGATTACAATGTTCAAAGCGGTAACCGCAGATTAATTACTTTGATATTTTTCGCCCTTTGTAAAGGGACATTAATCCAAACAGTCAATGCTACGTTTGTTACAACTCTTTGTATACCTTTAAATGATTGTTAAAGAGCTATATTCCATAATCCAAACCTTATTTCTCAATAAATATTTTAACTTCCCATATCATGACAATTAAGCTCATATTGAGATAGTTCATTCTGAATATTTACACATTTTTAATCGAATCACCCTTAAAATGGCGACGTACGGATATTTTCAAACAGCTGTACATTGCATGAATGTTTTAAAGGAAAAAAGCTTCGAGGCCAACTACAGTGCCTGTTTTAACATGTAACATGTTGATGGCATCAGCTATCTTCACACCTTGCATAATTTACTGTTATTAATTGTTTATTTGTTCACGTCCTGAATATGCACGAGTTTATTGCATTTGAATGTTAATGTTTTTACAAATAATCAATCATTATATCAACTACTATTTATGTTCATTTGTGCTTTTAAAATTAGACGGGATTTGCTGACTCTTAATTTAAAAAAAATAACCATAGACATATCTGATGAAGCAGTTATACTTTAGATATTTATATTACAGAGTTAAAGTTTAAAGACATCCCAGAAGAAGAGGTTTGTATAATATTTACATTTGAAGATCTACCATTGTTGGAATAAATTTAAGACGAATCACAAAAAAGGATACAATTAATGAATATAATTCTCCTTTCTGAGTGCGTAACACAGTTAGTGATAAAACTTATCTTCTCTGGGGCCATCATGAAATAAATGAAATAAAACAAACAAAGTATTACAGAATAAACAAACGAACATACACATAAGAACAATTCAAATGAAAAATTGTCAAAAAATATATCATTTCTAAAACAGCTAAATATATGAATTAATTTCGTATTTACATCATTAAAATTACCTCAACAATATAAATTATAACGTTTAAGTGTGTGAAAATTATTATGCATATAAAATAGTCAACAGGAATATACACTCATCGTGTACACAACATGTACCTACAAAATTTGTAAGACTCAGATCGACGTCTGGTCTCTAATCGACATCCGTTTCAAAAATCGACGTCCATTTCTGACGTCATAATGTAATAAGATTCCAAATCGACGGTTTATTATATGCCACTCTAATCGACGTCTTTTTGTTGTGCTACAATTGGCGTCCAATAGTTGGCTTCTCTAATCGACGTTCTTTTTACGGTGACTTGCCACAATGACGACATTTGTCTGATTTGAAACATTTCCCGAAAATAAATGGTTTGGTTCAACCTTAATCTTAAAAGGACACTAGCTACGAGATGTAGAAAAAATAGAATATGATGTTTTGTTTTGTTCAATCATTAATGAAAGTGAAATAGTGAAATAAAAATTCGCTTTCAGCAGCTAGTTTGGTTTAGTTTTGTCAAAAAACATCAACGAAACATTGCTAATGAATTATTTACTTGCAAGTGAATAATTCGACCTCATTTAATCCGAATTGATGTAAGCTTCAATTGAACCTCTTAGCTAGAGATGGGCATCGCTTATACTAGTAAAAGGAAAAGAATGCCAACATTTAAAGTGAAACAAGGGTAAACCATTTGATTGACTGATTCGATCTACATGTACTAAAACTGATTGTTATACAGGTAAAATCGATTCTTAACATATTTTATTAACCTATAGCTATAATATTAAATCAAACAGACCTTGAAAAATCCAATTGCATGAATTCGCGTTCTATTTATATCTATGCTTATCGTACTTTCTTGTTTATTTGACCTGTTGACACTAATTGTAATGCTTTTTGTTATTTAATGTTATTTAGGGTTATATTTGGTCTATATACCAGCTTTGATAAGTTTTTGGTACTACTATACATTTCCACTTCGTACTATGAACATCAAAATTATTCATTTTGTAAAATTATTTCCTTTCTCTATTGGAACTGTACACGTATACCTAACAACAAAAATTATTTTCATTTACCTGTGTTTAAAGTTATTGAAAATGGCTGATATTTTTGTTCGAGCATATTGTTTTTCGTAAATTGTTTAACATTTCATATCGATATAACATGTTACTTTTATTATTCTTCCCTTATTATGTCTGTTTGTTTTGTTCCCACATCGTTGTCAATATAATGGAATATTATGCAACCGTCATACAAGTGAGAGGTTTAGCTAGCTATAAAACCAGGTGTAATCCACCATTTTCTGCATAAGAACATGCATGTCCCAAGTTAGGAATATGACAACATTTGATGTCTCTGAGCTTTTGATTTTGACATTTTCCTCGGGTCTTTCCGTATAGAATTTTCCTCAGAGTTCGGTACTTCTGTTATTTGATGTTTACGTATGACATTTTTTTAAGAAAGCAACATGTTTTCTTGAAATTACAATTTTTAATAATTTGTTGGTCTATTTCTTGTGTAAGAAACGAGAAGATTACAATTTAAGAAACGAAAAATGATTCTTATCATTTATCGTGCATTCGACGTTCCTACAAATACAGGTTGACAGATGACATGAAGGTATATTCGTAGTGTTGCCCTTATACAGATTCACTGTAACCTGGTTTCCGTTTTCTGTTATAAATGACAGACTATTTCAAAATTACTGTTTAAGCCAAAGTCCAATTTGGGGTTCTCATCGTGGTCTGCGTTTTAGTAATGTTCCATCATTAACAAAAAAACAAATCTAACGATTAAAAAATAAAACAGAAACTAAATGTCTACTCGTAAATGTTAAATTACAGGATAAAACTATATTCGCACATTCTAATGCAACATCGTTTGTAACGTTCATTTTGATTGGGTAACGTCATCAATTTTCATGGCATCAATACACAATTGATTCTATGGAAAAGTACGCACAAGCGCATACCACGTATGACGGATTTCAAATGTATAATTTAACGTTTTTTTTATGTAAGGTTAATTAGAATGGAGATAACAATATTGTATTTTAAGCTCCGACGACATCAAATGGTGATATGTTGGTAGCAAATTAAGTTTCCTTGTGACGAGTTAGCGGTGCCAGTGAACGGGTATATGAGAATATCAAATCACAAATTGATGCCGTCGGAGCTTAAAATACAATTCAGTTATCTCCTAATTGTACGAAATTTATATATGATGTATTTCTACTATCTACGAAACAGGAGATAAGCTCAGCGATTCTCACTTTTTTTATCTATGTTTCTAAATGTTTTTTTTTAATTTTAGTTCATTTATATATTTTGGAGTTAGTGTGACGTCCATTTTCACTGAACTAGTTCACAATTTTATTTATGGGCCAGCTGAGGACCACCTCCGGGTGCGGGATTTTCTCGCTGCGTTGAAGACCCAATGGTGGCCTTCAGCTGTTGTCTGCTCTTTGGTCGGGTTGTTGTCTCTTTGACATATTCCCCATTTCCATTCTCAATTTTATTCTAAAGCTCGTACAAATAAATTGTATGAATATTGTCTACATATTCTGTCTTTTATTGTCGATTTTAAAATTGACAATATACTAAACTAATCGTTTAATTTGATATTATATGTCAGTTCATGCAAAAATATGTGATTTTGAATAAATTATGTTTTAATAGAGAAATACGCTTGTTAACCCGATAAAACCTAATTCGAGCATGAACCATGAATTCCTACCAAAATCCAAAGAAAATGACTGCAGTTTAACCATGTTAACAGACGGAGACTCACATCCCCAGAATGAAGCACAACGAAGAGCTAGAGCTACTCAATCAGATCGGCTAGTCCCCCGATTTAATCCAGCTGATTTTGACCTCTCAACAAAAGGTGCAAGATTTTTTGTTATGAAAACCCGGATAGAAGGAAGTCTTCATGATTCGATCAAACTTGGTTTCTGGTGTAGCACAATACAAGGGAGCCGTAGAGTAGACTGTGCATTCAAAGAGAGGGATGGTAAAGGTCCCGTGTATATGTTTTTCAGTGTAAGTGGCAGCTATCAATTTTGTGGAATGGCTCAAATGATGAGTCCTGTTGATTTTAACACATACATCAGTGGCTGGGAATACTCTGGATTCAAAGGAAAGTTTGCCGTCAAATGGATTTACATAAAAAATGTTCCAAATAGCGTCTTCAGGCATATACGCCTTGAAAATAATGAAAATAAGCCAGTAACAATGTCCAGAGATACTCAAGAGGTTCCATTAGAAAAAGGGAAGCAAGTATTGGAAATAATTCATTATTATCAAAATTCTGACAGTATCCTTGATAATTTTAAATAGAATGCTAAGGGAAAATTAAGAGATTTTTTTATTTCATTTAGTTATATGAACACTATGTTATGTAACTAATAAAAACAAGCTACAAATAATTATTTTGTCCCGTTCCTTCCATGAAATGTTGCTTTGTTGGTATTGTGATTGACTTTGCAAACTATCATAATATTCTTACAGTGTATCTAGTGCATGAATTGATGACGAAGAACTGTCTTTAAGAAGAACAAAACGTTTAATGACTCATTGTCATGTGACAGCTGATACGAGAATATTTTTATTTGACCAATATAATAATATTTAGTAAACACCGAAAAGGGACGTCATCCAACATATAAAAAACAGATCGGACGTATTGAATTTATAACGTGTTGTTTTCATATTTTACAGCACTGTGTCGATACCTCTGCTGGTGGACTATCAGTCCACAAGGGCATCATCAGCTTAGTCAGTACTTCGGTACTTACATGATTTATAACACACCTTTTTTCAAATTTGTCCGTTGATGAATTTTGAAATTCTTATAGAAACTCAGGTTTCAACTCCCTCAGGCAAAGTTATTCAACTTTGAGCGTTCCTGAAGAAGGTAAATCCAGAAAAGCGCTTCGGACGCGTGAAATTTTTAAAACGTGTTATTTACATAAACGTCTTTGAAAAGCTGTCCGCTTTTCAAAATGTTGTATATTCTTAAGTATTTTGTAAAGTTCAATATAACTCATTGTCCTCTATCTTTGTAGTTTTGACCCTTCATGCCACTGGAAGTATTTTATTTTATGTGTGAATTATTATCCGATTTCGGTATAAAACATTTCATCAAGCGTAGTAGCAATTTAAAAACAGTTGACATGTCAAATCAGTTAAGAAACCAAAAATTTCATTAATTTGAGCCACTTATGGTTATATCCTTTATGTTAAGGGTTAAGAACAATCTGAGGATTTCGAGAGGTTCTAAAGTGTATGATAAGCAAATTCACGTTTATATACCATATATCTATTTTTTCGCGGATAGATTTTCTTTCATTGACTATAGAAAAATCACATAAGCAAAAATGAAAGACAAAAATACAAACAAATTACCATAGCACAATACCACCATGGCGGGATGCATAAATACCGAGCCACATCAAAAGAAAATTACCAAAAATGGACTAAACAGTAAAGATTAAGAATATGCAAAGACACATGAAAAGAACACTGTAACACTTAATTCATAAGATAAAAAACGTACAAAGAATCTATACTTCAAGACCATCATGTATTATATGTGAAGTTGATACGGATTATTTATCAACAAAGTCTTGGTATCTTCTAATGAGTCGTTTTCAGAAAAAAGACGAGCCATTATTTGACACAACCCTGGTTCATCAACTTTCTACTCAGACACTGATGACGTTTTATAAGATCTTAATAACAGCAGCTGTAAGCTCTTGTATACCGAATGATATAAGAAATGTATATCAAATATGCAGGTGAAGTTGGTATATTGCTGCTAAGGCGGGGGAAATTTAATCGCTTCTCATTGATTTTGGTACTGAGATGACCGCTTACGTCAAATTTTAGGTATGAGTCTTAATACGAGAAAGCCATGTCTAATGTTTCTTTAATACTAGTTCTAGATGATATACATGATATATTAATAGAACCCAATCACAAAAGTTTGGATTGTTAATGGAAAGAACATCATCAATATATCTGAATGTGAAATTGAATTATATTGCTTCTTTGAAAGAGGGACGAAAGATACCAGAGGGACATTCAAACTCATAGATCGAAAACAAACTGACAACGCCATGGCCAAAAATAAAAAGACAAACAGACAAATAATAGTACAGATGACACAACATAGAAAACTAAAAACTACAACACGAACCCCACCAAAACTGGGGTGATCTCAGGTGCTCCGGAAGGGTAAGCAGATCCTGCTCCACATGTGGCACCCGTCGTGTTGCTTATGTTATTACAAATCCGGTAAATAGTCTAATTCGGTAAGTCACATTCGTGAAAAGGGAAGGGTATTGTAGTTACGACATAAGGAACATATCCGATATCATCTGTGAAACGGTTATTCCATAACGGTCAACCAACTCGTGATGGCGTCCGTAAAATTTACGAAGAGATGATTTCAACTTCACCATTTGGAACTCTTGGTTTAATAGCTTCCTTGTGAGCAGCAATCCTCTATCAAGGAAATCATGATAGGAAACACAAGCCCGGGAATATCGTATCAGTTGGGAGATATATACTCCGTATGCAGGCGCTGCTGGAATGTTGCTACATAGAAATGGAAAGTTCACAATTGGGAAGCTGAAATCATCTCTTTTGTCGTAAAGTTTTGTTTTCAACCGACCCTCATTGTCAATTTCTAGATGTAAGTAAAGATATGAGGCAGACTTAACTGTATCTGTAGTATCCTTTATCTCTAGTTCGATGGGATAGATTCGTTCAACATAGTCACCAAATTTTGTATTATTTGGTGAGAGAACATCATATATATAGCGGAACGTAGAGTTAAAGGATATTGCTAACTTCTTATCTTTCTTCCTAAGAAGTTCCTGTATGAAGTCAGCCTCATAATAATAAAGAAACAAGTCGGCAAGAAGAGGGCACAATTGGTTCCCATTGGAATTCCGACAGTCTGTTGAAAAACACGTCCTCCAAACGTAACAAATATGTTGTCAATCAAGAAATCAAGCATCTTGATAATGTCAGTTTCAGAAAATGTTTTGTTTGAATCAGAGTGATTCTTTACAAAGTAGGATTTATCCCTCCCCAAGACAAGATACTTGTATCTACGTTCGCCATTCTTTTTAATGAAACAAAGTAATACCAACTCTTTCAACTTGTCTTTTAGTTTGGAATGGGGAATACTTGTGTAAAGTGTAGAAAAGTCAAATGTTTTAATACTATTGCAAGATGAGAGAGTCTTAGATTGTATGTACTCTAAAAGATCTTTGGAATTTTTTAGTATCCACATCTGATTCACTCCACCTCTAGAATAGGCAGTTTCACAATAACTTTGGAGCCCGGCTTTGATTGCTGATAAAATAGATGTTAATAATTTAGAAAGAGGTTTCGTGGAGCATTTGGAAGACCCAGCAATATACCGTTGTTTGTAAGGACACTTATGTAGTTTAGGTATCTAATACAGTGATGGAAGATCCAGTTCTTCATCTTTGGTTGAAATTCCAAAGGAACATAGAACAGACCTATGATTATCCAGGATTTCCTCTTTGGTAAGTGTCGTGAGGGTATATGTTGAGTTTCCAAGTGAATTGTCAATACCTAATTCATTTATCAAGCAGTTTATGTAATGATATTTACACACAAAAACGATGTTGTTTGGGGCTTTATCTGCGGGGACAACAACATATTTTTCATGAAGGTAGGACAAGTGCTTTGCAACATTTGGGTCTTTAAAATTTGATGTAGCGTGGGTATTGACATGCCCATTTAGTTTCTTAATTCGGATTTGTATCAACGACCTCACAGCCTTAATCCATTCGGAAAGAGTATCTACGTCTTCTTTCTCGCGTTTAGCCCATTGCCTGGCATAATCCTCGACTGAATCCATCAGTATTTTGAAGTTGTATTTCCAATTGATGGATTTAGGCTCACGATATTTCGGACCTTTGGATAACAAATTCCGCAGGGAAGTGTTATTGACAATGTTGAGGTCTCCGGTAATAACGTGGCCAGCCGGATTATATGTGAATTGGGAACTAGCACAGGTGCAATCAGGAGGTTTAGACTTGAAGTTTCTCGTTTGTAACAAGTGTCTGAAGGAACTCCGACTCATTTGAAGATAAGAAGAGTTCGATAAGGAGAGACACACAATTCGTTACTATAGGAATAGCGACAATTTTTTGATACAGTCTACCTCTAGATTCAACAAATACGTTGTCAATAAGAAACTCCAAAATAATGATGGCTTGTTCCTCGATGTAGCACGTTTTACTGTTTTGTTCACTATTAACAAAATATGCTGTATGGTATCCTTAAACTATGAATTGATAGTGTATGCTCCCATTTTTATACTGAAAAGCATTTTCAATTTCACATGTGGAATGGTGATATAAAGGGTTGAAAAATCAAATGTTTTGATAAGATTTAATTCAGAGAAAGATTGCGATTTAAAATTATCCAGAAGTTCTGTAGAGGTTTTTAGAATCCATATATGTTAAATACCACTACACGAGTTAACAGTTTTACAGTATTTGTGAAGACCGATTGTCACTGCAGACAGAATTATTGTCAATCTAATTGATAATACCTTTGCAGAACATGAAGATTAGCCGACAATGTACAGTTGTTTGTAAGGAATTTTGTAAAGTTTAGGTATCCAATACAAACAAGGTAAATTCTAAGATTAGCTGTTCAATCTATAATGTTCATTGAAACCATGAAGGACTTATGTTCAGCAAACATTTTATTCTTCTCAAATGCTCTGTTATTGAATGTGTGATTACCAAAATATTCTTCGTGAAGAGATTATAATCATTTCACAGCTTCTTTTTTTTTGAATACGAACTGTGGTCGATCATTCATAAAGTTATCAACTTTTTGATTCGGAGACCGGATTGCTTTAATCCATTCTGACAAAATATAGAGTACAATGCTCTGGTGAAGTTCTCAATATATAGATATAAGAAGATGTGGTATGAGTGCCAATGAGACAACTCTCCATCCAAGTCAAAATTTATAAATGTAAACCATTATAGGTCAAAGTACGGTCTTCAACACGGAGCCTAGGCTCACACCGAACAGTAAGCTATAAAGGGCCCCAAAAATTACTAGTGTAAAACCAATCAAACGGGGAATCTATATAAAAACGAGAAACGAGAAACACTTATGAACCACATCAACAAACGACAACTACTGAACATCAGATTCCTGACTTAGGACAGGTGCAAACAAATGCAGCGGGTTTAAACGTTTTAATGGTACCAAAACCTTCACCCTTTTTCTGAAACAATAGTGTAACATCACAACATAGAAAGACACACTATAAAATATCAACTGAAATAGCTTAACTCAATCAAAGGACATAGTAACAACATTGAACATACACTGAACAAATAAATTTGACCTATGATACAATGTAAATTCAAAATAAATAAACTAAGGGAAGAATAATAAAAGTAACATGGTATATCGGTATGAAATGTTAAACAATTTAAGAAAAACAATATGCTTGAACAAAAATATCAGCCATTTGCAATAACTTTAAACACGGGTAAATAAAATAATTTTGTTGTTAGGTATACGTATACAGTTACAATAGAGAAAGGAAATATTTTAACAAAATAAATAATTTTGATGTTCATAGTACGAAGTGAAAATTTATATTAGTACCAAACGCTTATCAAAGCTGGTATATAGACCAGATATAACCCTGAATAACATTAAATAACAAAAAAAGCATTACAATTAGTATCAACAGGTCAAATAAACAAGAAAGTACGATTTGAGAGTACTCGCAGTTACTGACAGCTAGTTAAAAGCCAAAACAATTAATAATAAAAAATCATGCATCAGAGACTAAAATCAACTAAAACACATCCCAGGGATTTAGTATTTTAACGTCATGGACAGTCAAAGAAGACATGACTAGTGCAATGCCAAAATAAATGTATCGACAGACAGTAGGATAGTTAGGAGTTTAACCTCTTTATAGATCAAAATGAACGTGGGTGTGTCTTTAAACATCCCGTTTGAAAAGAATAAAAATTTAGTTATGTTTTAATTTGCTGATGACAAAATCGATATTAGTGCCAATGTAAACTATATTCAAAGATCTAATTACAACATTGGTAAGATAACCTGAACTAATAAGTTTATTTAAAGGTTCGATGAGTTTACACGGATCATATAGTGATTTCCGCGCTTTAAGTACAATATTACCGTAAAATTTAGGATGTGAAATACCGTTTTAATCAGTTTTCTACAGGTACAGCCAAATTTACTAATCAAATCTTTGTATCTATGAAAGAACTTAGCAAAAGTTTTACGTAATTTATGGTAACGAAATCCCTGACTTAATAATTTACTAGTGATGCATTGATTACGTTCGTTAAAATCTATGACATCACTACACACACGGGCATAACGAACGAGTTGGGATATATACACACCGTATGATGGAGCCAAAGGAACATCGCCGTCTAAAAAAGGAAAATTAACAATAGGGAATGAAAAATCGTCTCTTTTGTCGTAAATTTTCGTATGGAGTTTTCCTTTAGAGATTGAAATGTCCAAATATAATCTATAATCATTTTGAAGTTATGGTTTCAATTGGTGTGTTGGGGTTCTCCGTATTGAATTATATTTAGATCTCCAGTAATAACATGGCCAGAAAGGCTGTGAAAATATGTGATTTTGGGAACTGTAACATGTCAAAGAATTTATTGGGTCTTTCTTCTTAATCAAATTCCTGTCTTTCTTGCTTATACATGTTATAGTTAAATACTTTAGGTACAATGGTTTTGATGTAACTTTAGGATATAATAGGAACAGACTGATTATGCAAATAAAGTGAAATTAAAGATGCTACCTCTTTGTAATGAAAACATTGCTGATGTCAGTAGCATCGATTCCCTTATTAAAAAAACTAAACAGGAAATCATTTCCTTTTTTTATCATATAATGGTTGCGATCTTACTGGTTTAAAAGGATGGAAAGAGCTACATCACAGATTATACTAACCCGTCTGTATTTTGGAGAAAATGTATTTATGCATCCCCTGTCACATGAACAATCTCACAAACATTTTAGAAAATTAACAATCAAAATGATCAACGAAAAAAGAAAAATTCTAATGTGAAGTAACCGTAACGGATGATGAGTTTAATCGGCTGTTTCACAATATTTTACACAGCCCTTCACAATTTTGTTATATGCATGAAATGGCATGAAAATATGTCTGTTTAGGTTTAAAAAAGATAGAAAAATAATGTCTGTTGAATTCCAATGCGAACAAATTGTGCCCCTCTTCTTGCCGACTTGTTTCTTTATTATTATGAGGCTGACTTCATACAGGAACTTCTTAAGAAGAAAGATAAGAAGTTAGCAATATCCTTTAACTCTACGTTCCGCTATATAGATGATGTTCTCTCACTAAATAATACAAAATTTGGTGACTATGTTGAACGAATCTATCCCATCGAACTAGAGATAAAGGATACTACAGATACAGTTAAGTCTGCCTCATATCTTGATTTACATCTAGAAATTGACAATGAGGGTCGGTTGAAAACAAAACTTAACGACAAAAGAGATGATTTCAGCTTCCCAATTGTGAACTTTCCATTTCTATGTAGCAACATTCCAGCAGCGCCTGCATACGGAGTATATATCTCCCAACTGATACGATATTCCCGGGCTTGTGTTTCCTATCATGATTTCCTTGATAGAGGATTGCTGCTCACAAGGAAGCTAATAAACCAAGAGTTCCAAATGGTGAAGTTGAAATCATCCCTTCGTAAATTTTACGGACGCCATCACGAGTTGGTTGACCGTTATGGAATAACCGTTTCACAGATGATATCGGATATGTTCCTTATGTCGTAACTACAATACCCTTCCCTTTTCACGAATGTGACTTACCGAATTAGACTATTTACCGGATTTGTAATAACATAAGCAACACGACGGGTGCCACATGTGGAGCAGGATCTGCTTACCCTTCCGGAGCACCTGAGATCACCCCAGTTTTTGGTGGGGTTCGTGTTGCTTAGTCTTTAGTTTTCTATGTTGTGTCATCTGTACTATTATTTGTCTGTTTGTCTTTTTATTTTTGGCCATGGCGTTGTCAGTTTGTTTTCGATCTATGAGTTTGACTGTCCCTCAGGTATTTTTCGTCCCTCTTTTTTGAAGCTTTTGAAAAAAAATTGTAAGTCATATTTCCATCAAATAACTGTTTAATATGTTAAATAATGTATATGTAAAAGCTAAAAAATACTTTTACATCACATATGATTATAGAAATTGACACATTTCTTATTTTTTTTCGAGGTTATTGTGGGGATGCATTTTTTGTAGTATCCGCAACACTGTGAAATCTGAGGAACTATTGCAGCAGTAAAAATACAGTTTTGTGTGTGAATAGGTCCCATCACTGTGTAGATATTTACCTATTAGTGATGACTTTCTATATTGCCAAGACTTTCCAGCATCAAATTATTACTGAACTGTAGAGTTCGCAACACTACAGAGCAGCTTGTTTTTTAACATTGCTTTTCCTCAATTTCAGCCAAAATTGGTTGAATATCTTTCAGTTGAAAGTATCAAACTTGATTATAATTTAAAAGAAGTAGAAATCTTACAATGAAAAATAAAAATGCAACATAACATACACAATACGAAATACTGTTTCGTTTGACTAAAACAATCAAAATATATAGATATTGCTTTATCAATATTTGTTTTCCTATTATTTTCACCTTTAAATAGTTAATTCAGACTTAAGCTAAGCTACTTGCTTTAATTTTATTGTAAAGTTACATTTAACTATCATTTAATGTGTTGCGGACACTACCATCATCTGACCATTCACACATTTAACATATCAGTACTGCATTCAATTTGATGATGTAATTCACAACATTTTTTCTTTTTAAAAATCGATTGAAATCTTAACTTAAGTTGAATGATCAAACATTTCCATCATCTTTTGAGACTATCTCCAGTTCAGATACCTAGTACTTGATGATTAGGTTAAAAATAAAAGTAAGTGTTACACATGGGTCGTATATTTTATATTTATTTTGGTCATATAAACTTTCTCCTGAAATAACTACATATTTCATAGGTACTTTAGATAAATTAGTACTGAATACTATGTATCTGTTTTGAACAATTAAGCTGTACAATAAAATTGTAACATTAAAAAAAAAGTAGAGTCCGCAACGTTTTTAAGCTTCTTTAAAGACCTCTAAAAAAATCTAATTATTGATGAAGTTTTCAACTAAAAGGTTTTCATTTTAATATTCAACATATAGTGACAACATAAGTTTAAATACTTCTTATTTTATTCAAAACGCATTATTTATAGCAATCTAATCAGAGTATGAAAAAATTTCTGAAAAAGGAAAACACAGACAAAAAACATTTTTTTCCCCAAAATATAAGGAAAATCACCATTTTTTTAGGTAATAATTATACATTCTCATTCTTGCAATGAATGAAAAACCCCTTAATCATTGATGTAATCTTTCAAAATTTAAACATAACAATATAAAGTATAAGCAATTAGAAAATAAATGTAGTGTCCGAAACGTTCTTCAAGCTTCTTTAAAGACCTCTAAAACTGTTAAATTATTAATAAAGCTTTCAAATAAAAGGTTTCTCTTTTAGTATTATATTTGTAGTGACAAAATAAGTTGAAATGGTTCTTGTGTTATTAAAACAAATTATTTATTGCATTCTAATCAAAGTATGAACCAATTTCTGAAAAAGGAAAATATGGACAAAATCATTTTTTTTTTTTTTTTTTCAAAATATAAGGATTATCACTAATTTTTGAAGGTAATAGTTTTACATTCTCATTCTTGCAATTAATGAAAACCTAATAACCCTTAATTATTGATGTGATCTTTCAAAATTTGAAAATAACAATATTAAGTCTAAGCAATTAAAAAATAAATGTAGTGTCCGCAACGTTTTAAAGAACTCTAAAAACTGTTAAATTATTATTAGGCTTTCAAATAAAAAGGTTTTCC
The DNA here is from genome assembly GCA_017311375.1 of Mytilus coruscus. Classification (NCBI taxonomy): domain Eukaryota; kingdom Metazoa; phylum Mollusca; class Bivalvia; order Mytilida; family Mytilidae; genus Mytilus; species Mytilus coruscus. The sequence continues at coordinate 3,538,151 of CM029606.1, forward strand.
TTTTGATATTATTTGTGTGACAAAATATGTTGAAATGGTTCTTGTTTTATTAAAAACAAATTATTTATAACAAACTTATCAAAGTATGAACAAATTTCTTAAAAAGGAAAACCCATCCATAAATCTTCTTTTTTTTATAAAATATAAGGAATATCACCATTTTTTTTAGATGATAATCATACATTTTCATTCTTGCAATTAATGAAGACCCAAAAACCCTTAATTATTGATGTAGTCTTTCATATTTTAAGCATAACAGTGCTTCTGAGCAATGAAAAAGAGCATCTGTGTGCTTCCATATTTTTACTCAGAACAGGAAAACCAGAAGAGGTTACACAAAGATCTTCTAGAATTTCCTTCTAGAGACATACCTATCTCAGACAAATGTACAGTTTATAGGCAATATTCGAGTTGATTTTTCATTCAATTTGTTACAACCATGTGTAAATATAGTGAAACATCCGTATGTAAAAGAATGTCATCAAAGCTCCTAGAGGGTGGTCTTGATTCGGAAGACTTTTTTTACATTTGGGCGATTTCAATGTTTTTGTCCATGACTACGCTTGTGTCTTAAGTTAATTTTAAATAAGTTCATAAAATTTACATCACTGCAGGCTCGACTCCTCTGATGTTATCATTGTAACCATATGGTAATGCAGTACCTAGTTACCTTATTCAGAAGTTTTCTTTATCTTTTTGGAAACGGGGACTTAGTATAAGTCTATTGGTGTGGTGATAAACTTTCTCGATGATGCGAACTTTCATAATTTCAGTTGATCCCAATGGTTACAAAGATTCGTACCCTTAATTGTGGAACTATATTATTCAACGGTGTTGGTTTATCCTTTAACGAAACGTTTGTGGAGTTTCACCAACATAAAGTAGCCCTTCACAAAGTACATTCACTTCCGTTCACGACATTGTCCGTGGAACAGTCCAGAGGCTCAAAATACTTTGTAAGCTAAGTCTTCTCTGTTAAATTAAAACATTACACATAATTCGCATGACATTTATGAAAATGCAATTGTGTACATAGCAGAATGCTAAAAACTGAAAGTTTTGATGATTTGTGTGATTGTATAACAGTTATTACATGTTTTAATGAAGCATGTTTATGCAGATATGCGGAATGCGATCTATTTTCCTTTTTTATATTATTTACAAAATGTGAGCCTTGACAACAATCAAAAAATTGTTGTTAAATATTATTCAAGAACACTACAAACCACTCAGAATCTGGAAAGACCATAATTTGTGATCGACAAATAAGGTCGAGCACAGATATAACTTAACCTATGTTCGACTTGTCTCGACTAGTCTCGACTCATTCTTACCCGTTAAATTTAGTTTGCACAAGTCTTGGCTCTGTCTGAATCAGTCCATCTATCTCGATTATATATTGATCTTACAAAATGTCAGGTTATTTGGTAGGTTGGTTTATCGTTGTCAAACTTAAGGATTCAATTCATTGGTAAAAAAGGTACAATATTCAGTTCGGACTAAATTCAGATGGTCACCATTAAAAATGTCAAATTTTGTTTTAAAATAAACTTGTTTATTCATTAAACTTTTCAGCTGTCTCAATTATATATTGATTTGACAAAACACATTAAAAAGGCGCGACATATATGATAAGCGAATAAATTCATTAAGAAAACATATTGGAAATAAATCGGCACTTTCTTTTGATCATTCGATAAACACAAAAGACTGATTTTCTTTATAATGCCCGGTTGTTGTAAAATTTCATCAGATATTTAAAAACGATTTAATATTCAAATCATAATTTACTGCAATATTATATTCTTTGCAGTTTCATTTAGTCCATTTCTTCCGTATATTTTTACAAAATAGAATATAGCTAGCTATAAAACCAGGTTTAATCAACCATTTTCTAGATAAGAAAATGCCTGTACCAAGTTAGGAGTATGACAGTTGTTATCCATTCGTTTGATATGTCTGAGCTTTTGATTTTGCCTTTTGATAACGGTTTTCCGTTTTGAATTTTCCTCAAAAATTAATATTTTTGTTATTTAAATTTTTTATGCAAAAGATTTCAACTGTATATTTTCCATGTAATATACCTCAATAAAACATTCCTTCTAAAATGCTATGAATTATTGTTTTTAAGTTGCGTATTTGTAATAGATGCTAATTTTTATAAAAGACAATCTATTTCCTGGCTTTTACATAAATTCCTAAATATTTTGTGTTGCCATAGTATTTGATAAAAATTCCGGACAGTTTTTAATTTAATGTTCAAATTGGATAAAACGTTAGTGTTAGATTCTCGAAAAATCAAGCTAGGCAGCACACCAGCAATAAACCAGAGGCACAGGCACAAAAAGACGGCTAAAAAGTGTTTTGATACAACAAAGTCATCAAGTTCTTATCCGTTGCATTCTGAACTGTCTGTATATTTCTACAAGCGTAACCAAAATTTAGAAAGAATGTTGTTTACTCTTAAAAATCCAAAAGTGGTATTGAAATATGTCATCAAAAGTGGTCATCTCTACCGTTTCCGTGAAATTCATTTAATACAAAAGTATTAATGTCAATCAACTGACCACCGCACGATGACCACCCACATCCCCCCTTTCCCAAGCCAAAACATGTACTAGGTCACGCTGTAGAACATCAATAATAATATGTTCTGTTAATTAACCTTTAAAGTTATTAATTTATTGTTCATTTGTATATAAAATCATTTAAACATGTTAAATCTTTAATAAAGTTATTATAAAACACTGCAGTACTGCATACTGTTACATAGTCTTTTCTGAACTCTGAAATAACGTCTTTCAACAACTTTTAATTTTCTTTTTAGATGTATTGCTGTTCAATAAAACACATTTCAGTGAGTGCTTGTATCTAATATGTTTCAAGGAACTTGCGATAAAAGGTTCAAATGAAACTAAACATTTTGCTTCATATATTGATATTGTCATTGGTATTGACAAAAAAGGACGACTGTTAAATTAGAATGCACGACAAACGTAATGATATCATCTTTTCAATTGTCGAAATTCAATTCAAAAACAGTAATATACCCTCCGGCAGATCGTATGACGTTTACATATATCAATTATCAGGTATTGGTAAGTATTGTGGATGGTAAGCGTTTCCTTCTATACAGGCCTGTCCCTTCAAGTGAAACTTAATTCTTTCAAAATATAAAATGAGGGCAAGACATAGGTGATTATTTAGATATTGAACACAGAAGTCGTGTCTCGCATGAGTAAAAATCACAATAAAAAGATTCATATCAATTACTCTATTATAATGATGATCGTAAAACCTTTGTATTGTCGATTTATCTAGTTATCAAAACAGGTTTAATCCATAATTTTGTACACGAAGAAATGTCTATACCAAATCAGCAATATGACAGCAGTTTTCCATTCGTTTGATGTGTTTGAGTTTTTGAATAGGGATTTCCGTTTTGAATATTCCTTGGAGTTTGGTTTGGTATTTTAGTTATTTTACTTTTTTGGTAAGGACATGCTGAAAACACTTTTATGGTGATGCATGCGGTGCTGGACCATTTAATTGGACATGCTATTCCTTCAGTGTTTAATTTACCAATTATTAAGATTTGGACATATAAAAATTTCATACTGTTGATCTCAGTCTTTCCTATACTCCTGGTCAATGTTTTTGCTTCAAAGTTCAGAAACAGCATTGCTAATGAAGGAAAATTTGTGAATATGCAACGTGTGATAAGTTTCAAATGCGATATGAGAACACAATGCAACGGACCCGAGGGTGTGTACTAGTATTACTTCTACTTAGAAATTTTCAAACTAGAATCATCAAGCTGTTATAGATCTTCATTTTAAACTATCCAACTGTGTCAATTTAAGGATAATAACTAGAATAACAATTTCTGGTTTTGGTTGTAGCCTCTCATTTCAAGTAAAAATAAGTGAACTGACAATTATAAAATGCAACACAGAAAGCTCAATTCAAATAGTTTATAGACAGGACATTTAACTAAATAATAATGCAAAATCATTTGTCTCCGTCTTTGATAGATTTTGGTTTTATTCGAAATTTGTTTCATTTTCATCACAAGAAAGTCAATATCGACTTTCTGTTGAAATATTAATCAGCCAAACTTGACAAAGTAGAGAAGGGGAAAAAGACATCAAATCGTCAATTTGTTGAAATTATCAGTTTTCTTTATACATTTTATTGTGTCATATGTACAAATAATACTTTACATACATCAATTAGGTTAGAATAAAGTGCACGAGTGCAGGTTGGGATATGGTAAATGCCTCCAACTTTTCTGAGTGTTCACTTTATCTAAATGTAAATACGCTCAAATAAGCGGCTGAAGACACAAAATGAACATTCAAAACGAATAAAGCTACAGCAAAACCACAAATCACTACACAGAATAATTAATACTGACCAACACGTAACTGAGTGTAATCGCTAGTGTACATGAAAAGTAAGCAGAACTTGTTTCACGAGCGAAACTCGTTACTTAACTGTATAGATTTTTCAATTGGTAAAATTGCATTTATAAAAATAAGAAAAAGTGGTTTAATTGCCAATGAGACCACTCTTCGCCTGAGATCAAATGACATAGAAGTTAACAGGTATAGAACACCATACATTACAGCCCTAAACAATGAACAAAACTCATACCACATAAGGGACGACATCAAAAGTTCAATGTAGGCTAAAACACTTAATTCAAATAGTTTGAGGGTGGTGGTGGGGAGGGTGGTAAAAATTGATGCAAGTTTTGTTATCCTACATCGATATTCGGATTGAAAAATACGGATTCAAGTTCGGTCCTAACATATGTTTATTTCGTGTTTATTATTTAATTATAAAAATGAAAACTGAAATATGAATTCAACTAAAAATTTGAAAGTTATACAGAATTCTTTTAGATATTACAAAAATAAGACAGTTGTCAAAAGACATTGAATAGAAATTGCATAGATCATATCACATTCACAACATTCATTTGGGATTGTATTTTTTTTTTTTTTTTTTTTCTCTACAGTTGGCAAAAATGTAATGCACTGCCCTGTCATCGCCATACATTTCAATGGACCACTATTTAGTTTATATATTTTATATGAAACAATGAAATGTTTTATATTCATTTGAGAAAAGAAAAAAGAACAATCAAAACTATAAACCCACTATTTATTAATACCAATAGTGGGCAGATGGAAAATGCAGAATCCATGCTGATTGTAGTGTTTATAAAATTTTAATTTAACAGTGCCTTTTTATGCATACTAAAAATACATTTTTCTTCAATATTTTTTAAAAGGAATGTCCAAGTCAAATCAATATACAGAACAAACATACGTTGTTGAGGAAAAAAGGACCCAAAACATAAAAAGTATACTCTGAAAAGCATATGCCCATATTGGTCAATCATTTTTTCCCAAATTAAGTTAAGAGAGGGTGAGGTCAGTGAAAAACCTACGTGAATTAAGTTTTGTATCCTACATTGAACTTTTGATGTCGTCCCTTATCATCTTTAAAAGACCGCAAATAGACAAATGTAAAACAATTCAAACTACAAAACTAATGGGTAGTTTATGTACAAACCAATGAACGAAATAATGATGATATACAGCAATAAACGACAACCACTGACTGACAGCGATGGGTTTATCGTAATCTGTAATCGTACTCGATTGTAACTGATTACATTTTTTCCAGTAATAGATGGTAATTTGTAATCCAAGACATTTTCGATTACATGTAATAGTAATTGAATCGATTACAGCAAAAATTATGATGTAACCCTTTATGTTTTCGATTACATTTCGATTACTTTAGTAAAATAGTTAGATGAAATATGACCTATATTAAATGAAAATATGTATTTTTTCATCACTTTATAGTACAGATAAAATAGTCTGTATTAAAATGACTTAAGAGTTTATCGACTGACTTTTTCTATCCTTTGTCTCAAGCTGCAATATGATCAACCAGATCCCTTCCAAATTTAACTTTATATCTAGCTTGTTAAACAAATGAATTTATGTTCTTGTCAATAATTCAAGACCTTTTATATTAAAATAAGAAAATAGATTTGAAATAAGAAAATAGATTTAAGATAAAAATGAGTCTTGTTAAGTTCTGTACTACATTAAAGTAGTACGCTTATTTGTATTAAAATTCCTAAAAGCATAATTTTCAATAACAGTTAAAATTTTAACTTAGAATAGTTTTACAGTTGATTCCTTATGATATTATGATATAAAAGTTAAGAAAGAACACAAAATCCTTACAACAATGAATCAATGGCTATGCATTGAATTTTTTTCAGAAATAGATACATGTATCCAATTTTGACACTATAAATATATATCGTTTATAGTTTGAATAGAGAATAAAAAATATAAACAAACTTCTTGTCTTTACTAATAAGATGATCAAAGAATTCTCATCAATAAGATGCAGACTTTGTTTTCTTTTCAATTATATCTAATTAAGAAGGAGATTTACATTATTTTGCCCTAGATTATAAATTGCACTCCATTTGCAGTTTTATAATCTGTAATTACGGTGGTTATTCAAACAAAAGGATTAATTCATGCATCTCATTATGATTATAAATTTAGATTCGTTCTTTAAAATTAGCTGAACTAATTGATTATTCTACTTTTTCAGAGGACAATTCCAACATTGTAATTAACTATGTTAAAATATACCTGTTTCTAATTAGTGAAAGCAAAAGGCTAATTTAAGTCAGTATGAAAGCAAAATTTATGAAAAAAACAACAATATAAATAAGTGTTTGATGCAATGCCATGTCATCTCTCATTCATGTTGAAAGCCAAAATTTCAAGAATTTTTGAATATTTTTTGAATATTTTGAATATTTTTGAATAATTTTTCCTCAGTAAGAGAATCCATCTACAAAACAACTGTCAAATTAAAATTAGGAAAAATAGTTTTAAATGCTGTTTTTGGTAACGTTCTAAATTGCCCCTATACATCGAGAAACATAATTGTGTTTAACTTACTTTATTATTTTTTTGATATGTTGTAGCTTGTAATTGACAGAAATAGAAAAGTAATGTAATTATTACTTTTGATAAAGTAATCGATTGCAATCGATTACATACAAAAATAAGAGTAATCTACAAAAATCCTTTATGTAATCGATTATTAATCGTGCCCATCCCTGACCACTGAATTACAGGCTCCTGACTGCGGATAGGCAAAAATTTCTACTTCTGAAATATAAGTGAATGTTCAACAGCTGTGTTATTTAAAGAAAAGGAAAAAATGTTTTTGTAATGTGTCACATTAGCAAAAATTAATAAATTTTCCTCAAAACAAATATATTTCTCATGCAATTGACAGCCAAACAGTTAGTATCATTAAAGTCCAGTACTTTGGAAAAGAAAACAAACAGACAGCTACTTACGATTTCGGTTAACATCATAAATAAACATGAATTTAAAAACTATGGGTTTATTTGAATCGATGAAGGATTTTATAAATGATTTCAAAATTAAAACAATAATGTTTTATGGTTTTATGATTTGATTTATCACTTACATCGACAATGTTTTATTGGTATATTGACCTAGGGAATTCACATGTTAGATAACACCCGTTTTTTTTTTTTTTTTTATTTTAATTTTAAATAACTAGGTATCATTTTATGTAATCAGAACAGTCATTGGTTTCATAATTACTTGTGTTTTTTCACTTTTATTGTGTCCAGCCCTTAGCTTGCAAATAATTTGTCTTTATATTTTAAATGACTGGGATCTATAAATATCAATCTAAACTGCATTTGTGATCTCTGTACAAACGGTGGTTTTACTAATAACTAAACAGTGTGTACTTCGTACCATCTGACGTTTTGTCAAAAGTAAACAATTACTAGTACCATGGCTGATACAGCGAGCATTATTTCGGAAGCATCGAGTGATTACAGCAGCACGTCGACCGATTCCTTTACATTCGGAGTAAGATACCGCATGCTGAGATCAACACTTAAAACGTTAAAAGACACTATTGGTATCGTCAGTGATGTTGTTATCAATAAGATAGATAACAATGTTACTATTCTACATACAAAAACCTGTTTAGAGCATCTTACAAAAATGGATAAGAATTTGTTGAAGCACAGCGAAGAAGTGTTGCAAAACTCTGTCATTTTATTCAAAGAGAGTCTAGAAAACGTGAGAAAAGCATTAACAGACATTCAAGTTATATATGACAACAAAATTATACCAACCATAGATCCAATAGATGATAGAGGTAATGAGCAAAGTTTTTGTGTTACACTTATATACAATGGGATTCTCGTTAATTACACAAAAGTCGTCTTCTGAAATTGGTCTCTTATTTAATATCATGCTAATTTAATTTTTAAAAAATGGATATCAACCTCAACCGTGTCTATTTCATTAAACAAATTTCAATTTGATTATCGAAATTAGAATTGATTATAGCTCATAAATTCAAAGTAATCGTATATTTAACAAAATAAAACAATAGAATGACACAAAACTGACATTGCGTATATCAATATTACCTGGAAAATTGAAAGACAAGCTATCCAACTTTTGAAGAAACTTATTTAAAAAACAATAAAAATGCGCATAACGCGTACGTCAATTCAAATAAAATTATTTTTTTTTAATTTGGCACAGATATTGCAAAAAAAGATTTAATTATAATCAAGAAACTCTATAAATTTACAATAATTCATCAGAAATACAACAAAAATGTTTGCGTGTTTTTATTGTAATTCAATAAAAGACAATTACTAAAAATGCTGTTTTTTGTCTTTGGAACCGAGTTTTACATTGGTCCAACTATTCCAACTTTTAGAAGCCCTTTTTATGGGACATACCATTGCCCTATGCTAAAACTCTCATTCGGGTTAGGGAATTTGTACTACGATGCACACGTGTTACTTATGCTTTCAGCGCACAATACTCTAAACTAGAATAAGATTATAGGAGAGCAACATAATTAGAAATCGGAATGACTGATCGGTTTTATATATGATAAACACAAACAATATTTTAAAGAAAACAAGACAAAAGTTTTTTCAATGGTTGTTTTTTGTAAATGCCATTGATTATTTTTTCTGTAATACAAGCAAATGTAGTTTTTGTTTTTCGTATAATATATGGCAAAACTGATACATTCACTGCTTAATGCAAATGAAAAATAATCTTTTTTTTTCTTTCAATATCCTGACTTAATAAAAAAATAATCATATTTGCTGTCTGTCCAACTTTTAATTTTTCGAAATACGAAGAAGGTATTTACTACCCCTTGTACAGATTAACCTTAGCTATGTCTGGCAAAACATTTCTGAATTTTTAGTCGTCAATGCTCATCAACTTTTTACATTATTTAGCCTTCTAAAACATGTAAAACATGTAAAAAGAAAAATTCGAGTGGCACTGATAGGATTGTCGTAGATTAAACGCTCCTCTGCCGTACACATATAATTCCTAGTTTCTAGGATGAGTTTATTTTCATATTTTCTCAAATTTATAAAACAAATGATATTTTTGTTAGTTTTAAAAATAGTAACCTAAAAAAATTGCAGAACTTGTCATTTAATTGTCATGTTAATATAGATAAATATAAACAAAATATTGGATATGTTTTTTATTGTTGTTTTTTTTTTTTTAAATTTACAACAAATATGAATCAGTGCGCAATTTTTATTTTTTCATTTCAACACCAAAATACAATCTGTTTGGCGTAAATATACAGATTGAATATGCAAGTCTTGAAATATAACCAAAGTTTCAAATGCATATCAATGCATGGAAAAAACCAAATTGGTTGTTGGTTTACTTTTTTTCTGCATTCAACATTTTCAATACTTCCAAAGGTTAGTAGAATTTCTGCCAGATTGAACATAAAATTGATTTCAAGAAAGCGCTAATTTTTTAAGAAACAAAACCCTGATTGTGGTATGGAATCAACTTTACAAAATAAACGGTGTGACCGAGTGAAAACAGCAAACGGAAAATAGAAACAAATGTAATCTTGACTACAAGGTTACATAATTGTATGAACTGTGGGGTTTGATGCTTTTTTCATATCACAGTATAATGCATCATACATTTGTAGCATTTACCTCTATAAGATTTTTTAAGTTCAACTGTTTACTTGTTACCTAATGAAGCTGAATGTGTAAAATATATGACTGAAGATTAGGATAAACTTTCAAGTGATTTCCGAGTATGAAAAGCAATCTGTTTAGAATAAAACATATGAAATGTCGCGAAATATTACTGATATCATATTTTTCTGATAATATTATAACCTCGAAAATTTTACAGAAGTTTTTACTTCTTTGATTGGATTCAACTCAATTTAATTGCGACGTCATATTTTAATTTTTTTCTATAAACAAAATAGAGGTGGCTGTGCATGTGTTCTGGTAAAACCCTTTAAACAACAATAAAATGTTAAACGACGTCTCCCACCAAACGATTGCGTATATGTTGATCACAAGTCTAAGAAGTTACATTTACACAGGGAAATTCCCTCAAAAAATCATCCAAATAAATACTGATCGCCTCGATAAAGCTAACAAGTGGCATTATATTCTTTTTTTATATCCAGATAGTAACTACCTACAGAAATATTATAACTAATTCTGCGATCAGCAACATATTGTACAAATCACAGGTGTACAAATACATTTTAGATTGTTTTTGTAATTATAAATAAACATTCTGTAATCCTGTTTCCATGTTGGGCGAACGATAATATTACAAATATGGTTAATATTACAAGTTATTTTGATTTCTTCTATGCGATCAACATTAACACCAGGCCGATCTTCATCACAATTAGCAAAATTTGAGAAATTCAAACATATCCAAAACCAATGTGTACAAATATTCAATTTATCTTATCGTAATTGTCGGTCTGTGATAAAATGATAAAATAAAACCAAATTAATTGTAACAAGGCGACATCAAAAATCAGCAAAAAAGGAGAGATCTACAGCGCCATGCTTAAAAAAGGAAAGACGACGAAAAACTTTTATCTTGTATTTAAGGTGGTATGGGAGTATAAATAAAAAATGATAGAATGTTTTCATACTTTACCAAAACGTAGTTTATTATGATATATGTTCAAAAATATAATAAAATTGATAGGTCACCGCGCATTTTCTCAAGCTACAGGTTGTGACAAAATGAAAAATTTTGTATGGATTATACAGGAAAAAACTTCATTATGTGATTAGAAGCTAAACTAAATGATAGAATTGTAAAATAAAATACGCGAAGATAGCTTTTAGAAAATGCATTGAGAATATCAAAAGAAAAGATAGGCTCACCGTACGTTTTGTTCGGCTAAAATAAAAAAATAGCACAATTCCATGTAGATTCCTTCAGAAAAATGCACTTTTTCAGAGTTACCTCCCCTTAAAAGACCATTTTAAAAACATTAAAAATCAAGCAAAAATAATCTATACTTGTAAATATATTAATATTTATAAGTAATAATCTAATAAATGTGTTCTTTTAAATGAACAATTCACACTAGTTATGTGAATTCCCGCATTAAATTTTGCTAACTTGATTGAAATTTGGAACTTAGATTTTCTGTTTTTTATAATCGAATGGTTAAAGACACCTTAAGACACACTACAGCATGGTGCCTTAATTGAGTCAACTTTTTTTATGGCGATTTGTGATGATTTTCGTTGCCCGACTTTTAAGAACGTCATTATCGATATGTGTAACGTACAAACATAAAAACGTGTTCAAAAGGGAATTATTCGAACTTATCTTTGTAAATTCGGATTTTTAAACCGGAATCGTAGCGCTGTTTGGCCATTGTTGATATTAACAAAAAAGGCAAAACACGGGAATAAATTGTCAGACGACACCAAAAAGACCATCATAAGGTTAATTGAAAGTGGCCATCGAGCAAGCAGTGTTGCGCAAATCTTAGAAATAGGAAATTCACAATTTCCAAGCTTTTGAGGCGTTGGTGGATGCGGGGGTAATACTGAAAATGTGTCTCGAACCGGAAGGAAAAAACGGTCACCAAACGGGCAGAAAACACTCTGTCACGGATTGTGAAAACGTCTCGTCGTTCAACCCTAAAGGATATGACAAAGGAATTTAACACTCGTACACCTGCAAAAGTATCCAGACGAACTGTCCAACGACAGTTGCATGAATTAGGGTACACCAGACGATCTGTACGGAAGAAAATTGGCATCAGGGTTGTAAATCAAAAGAAAAGCGTTGCTTATTGCAGGAGTAAACTTCATTGGACTGTTCACAATCAGTGGAAAAAAGTTATATTTTCAGATGAGATGATGATAGTGATTAAACCTGACGGTACACTTAAAGTTTGGAGGAAGTCGAAATAAACTTAGAGATCGGAATGTTAAGGATATGTTGCACAGCGACCGTCCACCAATCATAAAATTATGGTTTGGGGATGTCTAACATATTATGGAGTTGGTACATTAGCTATGATAAATGGTAACATGAACTCTGTCAAGTATATAGAAACACTCGACAATAATTTATGGCAAGTTGTAACCAAACATTTTGCAAATGAACCTTATCTATTTCAAGAAGATAGTGCACCCTGTCATCGGTCAAGAGTTGTAGAAGAATGGAAAAGGCACAATTAAGTACCGCAACTTACCTGGCCTGCACAATCACCAGACTTGAGCCCAATCGAAGATGTCTGGCTTCTGATGAAGAACACAATAAAAAAATTAACTTTATTTAGTTCGTAACGTTTAAGACATTTAGTCTGAATTACTGCGTGCCTGAGACAAGTTCTGGTTCAGAAGGGTGTCATAACAAAATATTAAAAGTATAAAATTTGTTTTGCGAGGTTAGTTTTTATTCAAATTTCATTGATCATTTTTGTTATTTTGGCGTCAATTAAAAAGTTCACTCATTTATGGCACTATACTGTATATGCCTTTTCCCAAAAGAACCTTCTGATAAGAAATCCACTCCAACTTTTTTCAATCGTTTGTCAACCGACTTTGCAGCGCTTGCGTATTTTATTTATTCTTAATTCTTCTTGTCATGTTGTTCAGGACATACATAAAACAAATGCCAGTGGACTTTAAGAAATGGTAAAAGGGTGTTCAGCGACAAAAAATTGTACTTATTTATTATAATGTGTTTAAAGCCCGGTAACCATTGTGAAACTGTTAAAAGAAGTATAAAAAATTAAAACAACAAAAATACCGAACTCCAAGGAAATTTCAAATTGCCAAAAGAAAAAGCTCAAACACATCAAACGAATGGAAAACAACTGCCCTGATTTGGTACAGACATTTCCTTATGTAGAAAATGGTGGATTAAGTCTGGTTCTATAGCTAGCTACACTTCTCACGTGTATGACAGATGCATACAATTCCATTATATTGATAACAATGTGTGAACATAACAAACAGACATAATAGGTAAAAATGTCAAAAATAGGGGTACAGCAGTCAAATTCGTGTTATAATCTTAACCACTATACAACAAACAAATACGTCAACAAAGAAAAAACAAAATGTTACATACACTAAGCAAATAAGCAAAATTGAAAGACAAGAATACAACAAATGACCCCATAACACCAACACATAGGCGGGATGCATTAGTACCGAGCCACGCCAAAATGATATTACCAAAAATGGACTAAACAGTAAAGGTTAATAATTTGTAAAGACAAATAAAAGAACACTATAACACGTACTTAAAGTGATAAACAACGTTAGTACATGAAAAAAGTAAAATCACAAAAATATCGAACTCCGAACTAGAGTTTATACTCCAAGACCATTGTGTATTATTTGTGAAATTGATACGGAATGTTTATCAACTAGGTCTTGTTTATATGACTAAGAAATTTAGAAAAATAGGATTTAGAAATATTATTATCATTTATAACACAGGTAAGATCAGAACTTTAAAATTAATATTCACTATTACTAGAAAGCTTGATTCAATGCTCTTATGATAAGCTCAAAACAATCGCTATCTACATCATGGTCTTGCAAGACAATAATTAGAAACCATTAGGATCCATTCATCAACAACCTTTAGGTATTCTTAGTTTGATAGGGATTGCACGTTTGTTCACTTTATAGGCTAATTAAAATGTAACGAAAATCAAAATTGATAAGTGAAGCAAGGGGGCCAACAGCAATCACTATGAAAATAAAAATAGGGAGATGTGGTATGATTGCCATTGTCGTGTATGAGGCTAAAAACGATAATCAACATATCTGTTTTTAGTCCATTACATGAAATCAAACACACTAAGACAAATAGTCATTTAATCATGTTATTGCACATTTCGTCTTTTTATATTTATTTAATATCGGGTCACATGACCATACATAGTCTATGTGGTTACTTGGTCATTTCTATCGTTCATCGGGCATTCGATGGCCAAGTGGTCTAAGTGGTCGAACCACGTATACTGTATCATTAGCCAGTCAGTACTTAGGTTGTGATTTCGAATCCTGCACGGTGTATGTGCAATCGACTCCGTTCCTTATTGACAAGTTAAAGTACTCAAAACACAACATAGAAAACTAAAGACTGAGCAACACGAACCTCACAAAAACTGGGGGTGATCACAGGTGCACCGGAAGGGTAAGCAGATCCTGCTTCATATGTGGCACTCTTCGTGTTGCGTATCTTAGTACAAACCCGGTAATAAGTCTGATTAGGTAAGTCACATTCGGGAAAGGGGACGGGATTGTAGTAACGACATTAGGAACATATCCGTAATCATCTGTGAAACGGATATTCCATAATGGTCAACCAACTTGTGATGGCGTCCTTTTAAATAACTAAGTGATGGTACCAACTTTGACACTTATAACTCTTGGTTTAATAGCGTCCTTGTGAGCAGCAACCCTCTATCAAGGAAATCCAGAAAAGAAATACAAGTCCTGGAATATCCGATTAATTGGGAAATATATACTCCGTATGCAGGCGCTGCTAGATTGATGCTACGTAGAAAGGGAAAATTCACAGTTAGGAATCTGACATGATCTCTTTTGTCGTAAAGTTTTATTTTCAACCGAACCTCATTGTCAAATTTTAGATATAAGTAAAGATATGAGGGAGACTTAACAATATCTGTTGTAAAAATCTTCCAGAAAAACACTTCTATAAAAAACGAGCCATGTGGTAAGTCGATTGACGATTTAAGTAAATGTCTTATTGACACTATGTTTCTATTTATATAAATGCATTGACGGTCGAAAAGAAAATCTTGCAACATACAATGTAAAATTCTGGAATTTTACCAGTTTTAATCGAAGGGTGCTATTCATTTGAGATGTATAAGTACGCAGCCATGTTCAATTACTTAACCTGTTTCAAAATTATCATTTTTGTCATTACCAAACTGTTTAATTTTTAGAAACGACCAGTTCATATCGCACGTTCCTGTTTTTTTTTTTGGATTGATATCTACATAATGTATCCAGTCTCTTTTGTAAATACCTAGCCGACGTAATTTTTGAAGTTTTAGAATTGTACAAGCGTTGTTCTGTTCAGTTTTAATTTTACGAATTTCAAGATTGTTATAGGTAAATCAAAATAGATTGATATGATTCATTTTACATCATAATCATACTAATGAAGGATATCTGTAATCATAAAGATTTATAGAAAATTACATTTAATATTACTTTTGTAATATTGGTGTTGTTTTGCACTTTATATTCGTTTATATGTAATATATAAATTAAGGACTTTCGCTTAGTCAATACGTTTTATAAGGACCTTTTATATTGAACCTTGGACTTAGTCCTGCGTCACTATAATCTAAACAGGTCCATATATTATGTATTGACCTCGTCAAAATTTTATAATTGATAAATATTTCATTTTATTTTACCTGTAAATAATAGAACCATAAGTTGGATTTTTTTGCTTTGACAAAACACTACTGTGTATCATAGCTATTTATCTATTTCTTGTTTTTTTCTATTGTCTTATTATGGATGCTTTTATCTGATTATTTCGTGCAATAATGACGGTAACAAAGGTATGAGTTAATTTAAAGTTGGATGTTTTATGAAGTGAATGACGGATGATTTTGAAGAAAAAATATACTCTGCTTTTTTATGCAATATACGGTATTTCTTTTGTCAGTCTTTGGTGACAGATATCATCAATATACCTGAAAGGGAAATTAAAGAATATTGCTTTTGTCTATATGTCTTTTGGGCTTTGTATAAATTCTGTTTCATTAGATTACAAAAACAAGTTGTTTAATATGGGTGCACATTAGAACCCATTATAGTATCGACTGTCTGTTGAAATATCAATCCACTAAACAAAATACATATATAGTCGATGATAAAGTCTTACAATTTGAGGATATCATCCTCGTTGTATATGTCTTTGCAATCGATGCATTTCTTCACAATTATGACCTTAAACAAGAAATATGTATCTGCCAACCAAGTTTGTAAAACAATAGCTCTGTTAATGGCAAGATGTATGGGATATTTCCTCTGCACATGTAAAATACTAGTAGAAAGCATAAAACATTCGAAAGTTTTAATACATAGCAAACTTTTAAAGACAGTAATTGAAGATTTTGCAGTATATCAATCTTTAGAATTTTTATGAATCTACATCTGATGGACACCGCTGGTTGAATATATCTCACCACAATATTTCTTGAGGCCATGTTTACAAAGAATGAATGGTGCTAAGAACTTTTAAAAGATGTTTAGTAGAACAATGATGGTTTACATTTTTATGTTTCAGAGTTAGAGGTCAAAGACATTACAAAAGACAAGGTATGTAGATGTATGTATCGATAGAAAGGATACATCCTAAACAATTATACTGTTTGTATGTAAGACAAAATCTTGGTTTTACAAGTCAGAAAGTAACATTTCATTTTTGGACAGGCAACGCATTATAAATTCGAAAAGAGCCATAACTAATAAGAAAGCGTTAAATGCAGGACATAAACCTAAATAATTCATCTTTCCTTGATAAGGTTCAACTGTGGTATTTGCAAAAATTCTAAAAATTCCGGATAAAGACAAAAAGATATTTGACAAATTTACAGCTTTATTTCTACTTGAATAAAGAAGTATTATTGATATATTATGTAACTTCCTTCAGTTTTTTAAACATTAGGAAGTTTTAAAAATTTTAAACTTTTCCGGGCAGACATAGAAGTTTTCCTAAATAATTTTCTTTTCCTTCCGCCGATTTATATCTTTGCATAGTGTTCAACATATAGAAAATAATAAAATCACAAAAAATACTGAACTCCGAGGAAAATTCAAAAAGAAAAGTCCCAAATCAAATGGTAAAATCAAAAGCTCAAACACATGAAACGAATAGATAACAACTGTCATATTCCTGACCTGGTACATGCATTTTCTTATGTAGAAAATGGTGGATTGAACTTGGTTTTACAGCCAGCTAAACTTCTCACTTTTATGACAGTCGCATCAAATTCTATCATATTGACAACGATGCGCGAACAAAACAAACAGACACAATAGGCAAAGACACAATAGAAAAAAACAGTTGTTATTTACATCTGATTACTAGCAGTTGTGAAATATATCCTTTATGTGCCTTCAGTTTTGTTAAAATAATTACATCTTAAAGACACTGTGTTTGCTTCTTTAGTCACTGAAAACGTCATGGAATACATCCCCTGAGAGAAATTATCAATGGCTGTTACATATTACAGTTTTAATACTGTAGTGTTAAATAATATGATCGGTGGTTCATTTATTTTGTTGAATATACACGTGAATGAAAATCGAAATTTCCTTTAATTCAACTAGTATATAAATAATATCCAATCCTTTACTATAAGTATATGTGTTCGAAGATAACTAGATTTATTCATTTTGGAATATTATCAAAGGTTTACAAATGAATTGGAATTGCCAAATAAATAAACTAATGAAAAATACGATTCTCGATGATTTATCTTTGAGTTTTACCGAGGACTTAAAACCCGTTGATAAAAGAAGAAGTGCATGAAGATAAACGGTTTATCATTCATCATGTCTTTAAGCTTTTATTGTTTAGATGGAATACAACCGTTAATGTGTAACCCATGCAAAAGAAAGGGCACACATTTAGATAAATATCGCTTGATATTAAAATCGGCAAAAAACAAATCATTTTCTTTTTTCAGTTTAAACAAAGAAAGCAATATTAATACATTTATATATATTCTTATAGGTAGAGTCGTATGTCGACCCACTTTGCCTCGTTCAAGACAAAACAAGTCTACCAATGGCAATGATAAAAGAACACGATATCAGCTTAAAAGACAAAATACAACAACAACAGATGATATGCAGTAATAAATTAGACCAATTAGTTTATCTTTGCAATCCAAAAGTTTTCAACCTCTCACCGAAATGTGCAAGATTCTTTGTTATTACAACTCAGAGAAAGGAGACCATTTACCATTCGATACGAATGCGCTTATGGTGTAGCACATCACACGGGAACAAAAGATTGGACCAAGCATTTAGGGAGAATTACGGAAAAGGCCCAGTGTATGTGTTCTTTAGTGTGGTTGACAGCTATTATTTTTGTGGAATGGCACAAATGAAGACTGCTGTTGACTTCAACATGGACACAAGTGACTGGAATAATATTCGTTTGTTAGGACAATTTGCAGTTAATTGGATATATTTGAAAAATCTTCCAAGAAGCCACTTGAAGCATATTTGTCTTGAAAATAAAGAAAACAGGCCAATGAAATGCTCAATTTACGAGGTTTCCTTTGAAAAGGGGACACAACTGCTGAAAATAATGCACAATTATGAACATTCTGGCACAATTCTTGATGACTTTACACATAATGAAAAAGTGATTGCCATTCTATAATAGAATTCTTTTTTACATTGGTATAGTTCGATTGTTGCAGTGATAATTCGAATTGTAGTGCACATACTATTTTTATTAGTATAATGTTCAAAGAATCAAAATACTAGCTAAAATCAGCATACAAAATCATGCAGAAAACTGATCTCATTGATGATAGCATTTCATCAAATTAAAAAAAAAAAGAATAGAAATCAGAAGATGACTCAAATTTAATTTGCTTCAAGTTCCATTTAGACTCTTATATCAACAATTGGAGTACATTACATAAAAAACTACAATAGCTCTTCATTTTTTCTAAATGTTTTGAATTTTCAATTTGTTTGACCTCGAGCATCACTGCGGAGACATTTTTTTGTCAAAATACACATCTGTTGTAGAAAAAAAATTGGTACTGTCTGTTATCATGATTACTACCAAAATTGATAGCAAGTAGATTTTAATGTTCAACTTTTCTTAAAAATCGATTTGTTTGTGAACGTTTGTTTTTAATAATACGAGCAGTGATTATTTTCCGAAACAAGTACTTATAGATAATTTTTAATGGTTTTTCGAACGAGAGGGTGTTTCTCAGCGATAGCCTTTTTATTAGATGTGGCCAAGAAAATTCCTTGAGTTTGAAAGACCATTTATAATCTGTCGCTATTTTGCCTGTAACGTTATTTGTGTTTACATTGACAATGGTGCGTACTCCCTTCGTTTCTGACCATGACTTTCTATCTCACGCCAGTAACATTATACACAAAATCACTCCGTCGAAATGTACAAATATTCGTTACGCAACAGCATGCATTGATGGAACTACCAGGAGCGATCAATTTTATTGATACCCTATATTTTTTAATATAAAGGTAAAGTAATAACTATATTGGGTGTTTGTACATTTTGTTATTTTTTATGAATACAATTATTTTTTATCAATTTTTTTTAAATTTTGTTATATAACAATTCTTAACATGCTTAAGCAAGAGAGGAATTATACTGTACACTAGTTTAACGCCATTCATTTTGTATGTGCCTGACATACGTCATGAGCCTATAATCAGTGATTCTGCCTTATGACGTTATACAGTCCAATGTGGTCATACACATGAAACATTTTTGGTTAGATTTATTACTGCAAATGTGGTCCAAAACAAGGTAATAAATGGAAATATAAACACTCATCAGTTAAAAGGAGGATTAATACTGAATGATAGTAAAGAGTAGTACGGGTGCCTTATAAAATGTTTGGTGAATATTTAAAAGGAACGAAGGATAATTCAGAACTTACTAGAAAATAGATAAATTAAAAAAAATCTAGAAAAAGAACTGATATTACCAGTTCTAGGAGAAGAAATAAAATTTATCCTAGGCTATCTACATTTTCCAGAGTAACAGCTTCTGTAATAAACTGTTCTCAATGTGTAATCAGACCTGTCAAAGAGTAGTTATAGAATATAAATATACTTTGGAGAAGAGTTCTCCTGACAGATTGTAAGATGGCAAATTCAGATTTATCACCGATTTTGTACTTAGATGAATAATACGACGGATGCATTTTATAAAGAAAGAATAAACTACAACACAGAACCATCTACGTTCATCCCACCGTTTTTATTGGGAACATGTTGTCTAAGCTGTAGCTATCGATGTAATTTTAGGTGGGGTTGTTCATCTTTTCGTCTTTTTATGCTTTTTGCCATGTTGTCAGTTTTTCTTCGACGTATGAGATTTAAATGTTCCTTAGTATCGTCTGCTTGTTTAAAAGAAAGCTTAGAACCGATCTAAGTTTAAGATTAGTAACAAGAACATTGACAATATATTTTGTTAGAATTGTATAAAAACATGCCTTTCATTTCAATTACTCCCAATCTTTTAAAGTTAAAATCATGCAGTCAACCAAAGTTCAGCAGTAATCGAAGGTTCTTTAGATTTCATTTCATATCAAAATAACTAATATATTTTATAAGTTTTACAGCTCTGCATAGGAAATATTTAGTTGTACTTCCTTCCTATATGTTCTTCCTGACCATGTAAGTATACGTGGGCAAGTTTAGCTGAAAAAGGAAACATAAATGTAATTTGAAAATTAAATTATTTTGCATGTCTTTAACTCTCATAAATTTCCGCGAAAACATAAAAATTTGAAAGCTAGGGATGTTTAGTATGTGTACACTCTTTCTGATTGCTGCAGCCATTTTCTCATTTTTGCGAAGAAAATAAGATTGTGTAGAAACAAAATTATTATTAGCAAATTGTTTTGGCAAAATATTTATAGCGGTTTCGACATTGTCCATCTTGTCATTTTTGTCGGGCCTCTCTAACTTTTTCCTGAGCAGTCGGTTTTTTAACCTTGTACTACAAATTGATAATCAGTTGATTATAAAAAGGTATAAGCATTTGATAACAATCGCCAGGGAAATTATTATTTAAAGTTGTGAATTATATTGTTTGATAAAATTGTGTGGACAAATGACTTAAAATGTCACTTGAATGATTTGTATGACAGCTTTTATGAAAATATCGTTTTGAAGTTGGCACTTTCATTCATTTTAGCGCTGCTCTTTTAATCATAGTTTTACGATATAAACCTTAACGATGAACTAGCAATTAATGAAAGCTGGTTTTTTTTAACATCTACAAATTTTTAAAAAATCATTGATTGTTTTTGAGGACCTCAAACTAAACAGAAATAAGCCAGAAAGTCACAAAATTGAATCTATAGTAAATATTTAACATATGTACTCTCACGGGACCTATATATTGGCATTGCACGAGGTCATGTTTTTCTCTGAATGTTAATGAAGTTTTCACACTAAATCCAATGGATGTTGCTTATGTACTGATTGAGATTTTAGTCTTCGATACATGATTTTTTTTTATTAGTTTTTTATTGGCTTTGAATTAGCTGTCAATAACTCTCATATCTGCGCTTAGTGTCTGTTTTGTTTTAGGGATGATGGATAAATATATACCCTGAATGTCCTGTTTGACTTTTTTCTTTGTATCAAACTGACAAGTAAAGCCTTCTGTTTGACTTTTTTCTTTGTATCGAACTGATGAGTAAAGCCTTTTGCAACTGATTTTTATAGTTTGTTTTTATGTTGTGCTGTACAACCACTGACCCAGTTTAGTTGAGAGTAGAGGGCTCACAAACCTCGCCACTTACTTTATGTGCATGTTCCAATTCGGGAGCCTGTAGTTCAGTGGTTGCCGTTGGTTCATGTCTGTCATCATTTTTTTTTTCGTACATTGTTTTGTTATAAATTAGGCCGTTAATTATCTCAATTGAATTTTTTCATATTTTTCATGTTGGGGCCTATTGCAGCCGACTATACGGTATGGTGTTCACACTATTGAAGGCCGTACGTTAGCCTATAATTTCTTACATCTACTTCATTTGAACTTGAGTGTATTGTTGTCTCTTTGGCAACCATACCACATCTACTTATTTTCATTTTACAAAAAACAATTATCAAAGACCCTGATAATTTTCATACAAATGTAATTTTGGCACTCCGAAAAAAATATTATCATTTGAATTCACTGTTTATTCATTAAAAAGTTGATTATGAAATAGAATGAACATTTTGATTCAATAATATACCCAGACGGACATGGGACGACGGCGCTGCAAATTGAAATTTAACTTGTTTGCAAAAAGTAATTAAAGTTAGCCAACAAATGAAAGTTTCAAAAACAATTATTTGAGCGATATGGTGGTGAAAGAGACCATTGACCAGAAGTAACCTTGACTATGACAATGCGTTCATAACTTCGAAATATGTTTATTGTTTACTCTTTTGATTAAAGAAATCACGTCAAACCGGATACCACATCCTAATTTTACGGCGATGTCGTTTACAGAGTCCGGAAATTTTGAAAAGATATGGGTAAACTTTTCGTTCCTTAAGATAAACAAATTCTAAAAGGTTACCAATTCAACACTGTAGTTTGATCTTTGAATATTGTTTTTATTGGTATTAAAGTTGATTTTGTTATCAATAAATTGAATTCAAACTGAATATTAATCTTAAAAAGCACACATTCATACCCTTATAACCTGTCAATACCTTTTTTTCTGGCATTGCACAAGGTCAGGTTTTCTCAGACTATTAATGACATATTTACACCTAATCTATTGGATGTTGGATGTGGATTGATTGCTATTTTAGTCTTAGATCCATATGATTCTTTTTATTAGTTGTTATTGGCTTGGAACTAGCTGCGAGTATTCTCAGATTTTTACTTTGTGTCTTTTTGTCGTTGGGATTTATGAATACCTTGCCATGTCCACTCTGATGAGATAAGCCTTTTCAAGTAATTTTTTTATATTTTTTTCTTGTATCGTTCTGTTACACCGCTGTCCAAGGTTAGAGAGGATTGGAGCATTAAAACAGGTTTAACCTCGACACATTCTGTAAGTGCCTGTTCCAAGTCAGGAACCTGTAATTCAGTGGTTGTCGTTTGTTGCTGTGTAACATATTTGTTTTTCGTTCATTATTTTGTACATAATTAAGCAGTTTGTTTTCACGTTTGATTGGTTTTACATTTGTCATTTCGGGGTCTTTTAAAGCTGATTATGCGGTATGGGCTTTGCTCATTGTTAAAGACCGTACGGTTACTTATTGTTGTTAATTTCTGTGTTATTTGGTCTCTTGTTAAAGAGTTGTCTCATTGGCGATCATTGATAATTACAACATGTCTTCATGTTTATTTGGAGTGTATAACCAAGTCTAAACCAATTATATATAAGTGTGCTCATTAAAAAGACATCAACATCGTAATGAAGCAAAGAATCATTTGAGCTGGCCCGGTAAGAAAGAACAAACAATTGCATAGCTCGTGTAGTTGTTACTTTGAAAATATTTATTTTTCCTTTTTCTCAGAGCAGAAATGTCTATTTTAGAGCTACCATACTTTTTAGAAACAATGCGCTCTTATATATATATTTGAAGTTTTGTTCAATATCTTAGCAGACGTCAGAATAAGATATTGAACAAAACTTCAAATATATATATATATATATCAGCGGGGTTTAAGAACATCAGTTGTTCGACCTGTTAGTCAAATGCGTTTTGTTAAATATACTTTTCACTTTTTGGTCTTTTGGAAAATGTTGTTTGTGCTGTTTTTTTGACCCCTCTACCAAGACATATATATATATATATACAAGTCTAAATTGAAAACAACGTTCAAACCTATGATTGTGTTGGATAAAAACCGCAATTGTTATACGTGTGCATGCAAAACAAATTTTCCAAAAGACCAAAAAAGTGAAAAAGTATATTTTAACAAACGCATTTGACTAACAGGTCGAACAACAAATGTTCTTAAACCCTGCTGGCTGCCATTGGCGATTGCCAAATAAACAGATCACCGATGTAATAAATGGATCTTAATTATAAATCTAATACTAAACAGAATACAATAAACTTGCGGAAAAGATGATATACCGCAAACAAAAGGTGCAAAGGTTTTTGTACATCATATCCGGATTTCGACAATTAATGTCTCTTCAGTGATGTTCGGAATCGAAACGGTATTTGGAAAGCCATACAATTTACCTCAATTTAGGATAGACTCTTGAATTTTGAGGAGTCAAAATAGGATGAACCGATCATATAAACCCGAAGGCAAATATAATACAAGCCCAAACTTAAAAATATATACAAGTCTAAATTGAAAACAACGTTCAAACCTATGATTGCGTTGGATAAAATCCGCAATTTTTATACGTGTGCATGCAAAACAAATTTCTTGTTAGAGGGGTCTAAATACAGCACAAACAACATTTTCCAAAAGACCAATGTATATATAAGAGAGCATTGTTTCTTAAAAGTATAGTAGCTCTAAAACAGATGAAACAAGGCAAAATGTGTCTCACTTTATTCAAACTTACGGTAAGTGTAGTGTCTAAATGTTCGAAGCTATATTTCAATGTGAAGTCCTTTTTTCCCGTTAATATGCATGTCTATTAACGAAATCACAGTCATCTCATATGGATTATATAGGGAGAACTTAGTTTTCCGTATTGGAGAAATATTAAACGATAAATTTGGTTGAGACTCAATGAGATAACTGCTTTTCGGAAATATCAATTAAAAACTGTTTTTTTTTTTCTGAAATTTCAAATGCACTTTAGGACACTTTTTAATTGTTAAATCTTTAAATTTCTAGCTATAGATGTTTTGGTGTATATCAAATGATACTTAGTTATTTTTTTAAACCAATAAAAGTTGCAACATGCCAAGAATGGACACCAAGATATATACACCCTTTTATAGCATATTAATACAAATATTCTGAATCATCTCATTGTAAACACTGAAACAATAATAACACTGTAAGAACATAACATCACATCGAGGAGTTTGTTTGATATCTTGTCTGGAAAATATGGATGGACCGTTAAATCACACACTTTAAAACAACAGATAGAACATACTTTCAAAATAACCTGATAAGATAAAGTCCCAATAATTGTAAGTCTCGGCTAATTTCATGACATTTAAATATTCAGACTACAATAAAAAGTTTAAAGAACATTTAAACACTAAATTGAATACGAAGTTAAGAAATGGTCCACATGTCACATATTTTAGTAATCCAATGATTTGAACACATCAAAGGCCTCATCAGCATTTCGTTTCCTCTCCATGTAGCGTTTTACTAATGACTGTAGCTCTGTTGTTTTCTTGGACTTTTGAATCCATTTGTGCTTTAATAAATTTGCAACATTTGGTCTCTGTAAAATTAAAGTATATTAATTCCAGCTAAAGTAAACATAATTACAATACATGTAGTTGCATACATTCATCTGAACATGCAGAAGTATATAAACGATGTCGTTTGAAAACTTAGAACAAAAAGTTTCAAAGAAAAGGACATGTATAAAAATAGATGTTATAGAAAACAACCAAATGACATAAAAAATAAACACCAGGAGTTCAACACACATTCTGCTTTTAAGGTATGCATGTACAAAACAAAAGCACCTTATGTCACGACGAGATGTGGTTATTTTTAATATCAGCTCCAAAATTGCCGTCAATATTCAAAAAGAACAAAAGACAAACATTGAAGAGTTTTTGTACAGGTGCATTCTCATCCTGTGATGTAAAACAACACGAATATATTATTACAACTTTTTTCACCATAGACTGTTCTCTCAAATTGACAAACCTGATAATATTATGAGGTAATTTATAAAAATAAAATACATTAAAAGAAGTTTATGAGATCCTTAATCCACCAAAAAGAAAATAAGGTCAAGGTCATGTTTTAATTTTTAGTTTTGGCTTATTTTATCATTATAAACCGTAGTAGATAACGACAATTTTTTTTTACTTAATTGTAAGCTTTAACATGTCGTATAATATACATTTTGGTTGAAAGGGTGAGGTGACATTTTTTATCTAAAATTAGCTGAACTTATCAACAATTAATAGTAGAGACCTTGGGTCTTTTTATTTGAGGTCCTTGTCTTAATGCCTTGAAATTGAGGTCAAGGTCAAATTTGAGTTCAACGTTCTCGATTTTGCCCTTTGTTTTAACGTATTATTTGTACATGATAAAGTCAAAAAGAATTTTACATTGGTTTGTATACTTGTGACCTTGAAAGAGGTTTACTGGAAGTGACCATTTTTACATTATTTTATGTTTAAGTAAAAAGAACGTTATATTTTAAGAATCAGTGTGAGGTAAATTTTAGATACAATCGGATCTAAAATTAAGTTAATCGGAATTACTTACTTATCTCTATTATTTTCAGCAAAAGTATAAAAAAAAAAAAAAAAAAAAAAAAAAAAAATAACATATATTTTAGAATCAACAAAAATTAAGCAATTTTCTATGACATAATAATTGACATTTGATACCGAAAGTGAACATTTTCTATCAAAAATGTGCAATTGTCTGTGGAAACCCAATTGATTTTCTTCTGATTATTATTTTTTTCTTCTTCCGCCACTTTTATTTCTTGTGGTTATTTTTTTTTTTAATGATGTTGACCAAGTATTCTTTGTAGGAGTTATCTCCCCGAACACTATTTACCTTGTGAGTGCATTTCCTCCGTTACCGTAAAAGAAATCAACAAATTTATTTTACCAAACTGGTTGCTATATCCTCAGGATTTTTTCTAGTGATATATCGTGGCATCAAAACGCCTTGAACTATGACTGACGCGCTAGACCACTCGACCACCTAGGCTCTATATATGTATAGAAGTCTAAATTTAAAACAACGTTCAAACCTATGACGCGTTGGATAAAAACCACAATTTTTATGCGTGTGCATGCAAAACAAATTTATTGGTAAATGAGTCTAAATACAGCAGAAACAACATTTTTCAAAAGACCAAAAAAGTGAGAAAGTATATCAACAAAACGCATTTGACTAGCAGGTCGAACAACGGATGTTCTAAAAACCCTCCTGACTGCCATTGGCGATTGCCAAAAAAAACAGATCACCAGATGGAACAATATGAATCTTAATCTTTTTATTTAATACCAAATAGAAAACAATAAACTTGCCGAAAAAAATGTATACCGCAAACAAAAGGTGCAAAAATTAGTACACCATATCCGCATTTCGACAATAAATGTCTCTTCAGTGATGTTAGGAATCGAAATGGTATTTGGAAGGCCATATAATAAACCTCAATTTAGGATAGACTTGAAAAAGGATTAACGAATGACATAAACCCGAAGGCAAATATACAAGCCCAAACGAAAAAAATATAAACAAATCTAAATTGAAAACAACTTTCAAACCTATTTATTCGTTGGATATATATATATATGTATAGCATGAAATGTAAACATGGTAATTGACAGAGACGACCAATGGTATATT
The DNA here is from genome assembly GCA_017311375.1 of Mytilus coruscus. Lineage (NCBI taxonomy): Eukaryota > Metazoa > Mollusca > Bivalvia > Mytilida > Mytilidae > Mytilus > Mytilus coruscus. The sequence continues at coordinate 3,565,855 of CM029606.1, forward strand.
GATGTGAGGTCCTAGGTTCACTTAAATAAAATTGAGGTCCAGGTCAAAGGTCAGGTCAAATTTAAAATATAGAATTAGATTCTGAAACAATCGGATGCTATCTTCTCATGCTTATAGGAGATATTGTCCCTGAAATGATTAAATTTAAGGTAAATTGATTATTGCTCGAACTTGAAACATATATTCTTGATTAGGTATACATGTACACAAACCTTTCATCTGAGAACGAAAGTGACCGCCAACAAACTGGAAATAGCTATATATCACACCACAGGCATAAGTATAAAAATAATATATTTTATAATAACGCTATCATATGAGACCGGAAGGGACAATTTTTAAACTGTAAGTATGCAATGAACTTATTTCAGACAAAGTATAAAGGAACTCATAATTGGATGTCAAAAGTAACTTTGAGTTAACCGGAAGTAGCTTCTTATCAATTATTAAGAACATTGATGTGGAAAGACCTTCAATTATTTTCTGAACAATAGGTTTTAAATTATTTTTTTCTTCTTCAACCAAATTTGTTTCTTGCGTGTTATTTTTGTTTTCGCAAGATATATATTTGGATATAATATCGAACAGTTATTGCACTGCTTAGTCGAAGAATTTGTATTGTAAGAGTTATTCCGTAGTACTGTTTTTCTTTTTCGCGTATTATTTTTACTAACTTTTTCAGGAATTTTTAGACATCTGAATCGAATCAAACCAATAAAATCTTATAGGAGTTATCTAACTTTACCAAGCTAATTTATTTTTATGTTTTTGTTTCTCATAAACTGTAGGCTGCATAAATTTAGAATATTTCTATTTGATATCCTTGGGTCCTAAATTAAAAAAAAAGTCAAAGCCAAAGGTAAAAAAAAAATAAAACAACAAAAATACTGAACTCCAAGGAAATTTCAAATCGGAAAGTCTCTTTTCAAATGGCAAAATTAATAGCTCAAACACATCAAACGAATGGATAACAACTGTCCTATTCCTGACTTGGTACAGGCATTTTTTTATGTTGAATATAGTGGATTAAAATGCATGCTCTAAATTTTGCCTTTTCCTAGTTCCTGAATCTCTTTTGATACTTGTAAAGATATACATTTGTACATAAAAGAACAAGTGCAAAATCTTTGCTTTAGTGTTATGAAGATATGATAGCTTGGTCTGAAACAATTCATTGACATCTTATAGGAGTTATTGCCCCTGAAATCTTTAAATATAAGGTTAATTGAGTAATATTTCAGTTTGGTTCATAAAAAACCCATAAGGTCTTTTTCAAAATGTAAGGAGTCATATAACCTTGAAGAAAAATGTCACCAAGAAGTAACAATATTAGACCGAAAATGACATTTTCTTAAATGATAGTAGCAAATAAGATTCCTTATTTCAAACAGAAGTATATAGAAACCATACATTTTTTTTAATCAGTATGAAGAAACCTATCATTAGACGCCAACAGTAAATTTAAGTAAACAGGTAGTAACAACCTTCAATTTTTCTCTGAACAACCAGTTTTTTTAATCATTATTTTCTTCTTCCGCCAAATTTGTTCTTTGTTTCGCATGATGTCGCATAAATATTTTAATTATGAAATCGAAGTATTGCGCTTTTAAAATTGACTCTGCTCATCCATTACACTGTTTTTCTTGTTCGTGTATCTTTTACGTAACTAAAAAGATAACGACAAAAAAATATTTTCTTATTTGTTCGTTACATCCTCAGGAATGTTTGGCTTATTTGGATCCGAACGATCCAGTGAAATCTTATATATTGTATCTACTACCAAATAAATTTGTCGTTATGTTTTTATAACTAATGATCCGTAAGCCGAATAACCTAGGTTATTTTTTGTGTGAGGTCGTTGGGTCCTTAATTACAAAATGAAGTCAAAGGTCAAGGTCATGTTCTAAATTTTGACTTTTGCTTGTTTATGCATTTTCTCAAACATTTTGAAAGATATTTATAAAAAAACTGGTGCACAGTGTTTTCTTTATTGTGATGAAGAAATGATAGCTTTGTTCTGAAACAATCCATTGACATCTTATAGAAGTTAATTGCTCCTGAAATGAATAAATCTAAGTTTTTTTTATTATTATTACTTCAACTTGGGTCATAATAAAGCAAAATGTATTTTTCAAAAATGAAGGTGACATATGACCTTAAAAATGTCAACCGAAAGTGAACTTGAATAAACCGAAAGTTGTCATTTTTTACATTTTTTCCAAAAAAAAGTACTCAGAAACTATATATTTTTTGATAGGCATACATAAACCTATCATTTGATACAAGAAGTGACCTTCAATCAACCGGAAATAGCTAATTATCTTCTCTAATTATAGGCAAAAGTATTAAAAACCATATATTTTTTTTAAATGTGTAAATACAGCTTTCATATGAAACCGAAAGCGACATTTTCAAACTCGGAAGTTGCACATCATCTTCCTTATTTCAAGCAAAAGTAAATAGAAACCATAAATATATTTTCAAATCAGTATGAAGAAACCTTATTTGGCGCCAAATGTAACTTAGAGTATATGGGAAGTAACTTCTTATCAATTTCTTCGATAATAAATGTGGATTCTCTGAATAATTAGTTTTAATTTTAATCTATATTTTTTACGTTGGCTTCCTTGTATAAATTATTCGTATATTTATTTGAAATTTAAAGTCAGTTGTGCAGTATGTCTATGATGTATGTTTACACAGTTTTGGCTGCTGGGTCCCAAATATTATCACTTTAACCTATTATGCCTGTTTGGGTTTCTCTCCACAATTTGTCGATAAAACGGAACTATAAACTACGGTCATACAAGCAAGAGCTTAAGCTAGCTATAGAACCAGGTTTTACCAACCATTTTCTTCAGTTAATGCCTATACCAAGTCATGTTGTGTGACAGTTGCTTTTTATTTGTTTCGTTGTTAGATTTTGTCAGTTTTGATGGACTTCCCTTTTTGAAATTTGCCTTTGACAATGTTTGAGTTAAATATTTTTGTTATACTTTTTTTGGTTAAGATAAAATTATTGCGAAACAATTACAGAAAACACAATTTCTGTCAAAGAGAGAAATTGATCTTCGAATGACCGAAACTGATGAAATACTTTCGATCACTATTAACACTAAGGTAATCATCAATTCTGCTATTGAATAAAACCTCTGACAATGTACATAGTTACTAAATCCTTGACGGTTGTAAATAAACAGACAACACACATAAGTATGTGTTGTTGCAGGTTTGCTTGAAGTTGATATTTTTCGCAATTTTATGGTTCACCTCGAAATTTGGAAGCCAACACTTGGGACTTTTTAATGCTTTAAAACCTACAACCTCATATCTGAAATGGAATTATATTTGTTCAGATGATTACACATTTGATTGTTTTGGTTTTTAATACATAAATGATATTACGATTAAAATCCAAATTAATACCATATTATATAGCGTATATATTCCAACTCGTTCGCGACACCCATGTTTGTCGTTTTTTTTTTTTTTTTTTTAAATTTCAGCTTTATTTTACAAGTTAATCATTAAGTCAAGGATTTCCATTGAACAAATTTCTTGAAACCTTTTTCAATTTTTTCATAGATCCATAGTACGGAAGTTTAGCTGTACATGTAGAAAACCTTTTACATTGCAATTTTTACGGTGATGATGTTTACCGATCTCGTAAATTCAGATACGGTCCGAGTAGACCTATCTATCATATAATTAAACTTATTGTAAATGGTTTCCAATTCAACACCGTTATTTTGTCTTTGAATATTGTTATATAGGTATAATTATTCTTTGTCATCAATAAATTAAATCCCGAATAACTATTATTGTTATACAAATATGTTTATTCCCGGTCCTACAATCTGAGAATACCTATATTTGACAATGCATTAGGTCAGTTTATCTCTGAATGCAGTTTATGACGTATTTACTCTAAATCCATTGAAGTTAAATGTGTTCTTATTGATCGATAAGTTTAAGATAACTGATGGTTTTATGACTTTTAATTGGTTTTGTTTCAGTAACTGCGAGTAATCACATCAGTACTTTTGTGTCTTTGGTGCTTTTCTTAGTTGCTTTTGTGTTTTGTGTCGATCTGATGAGTTAAATCCTTGTGAACCGACTTATATGTAGTGTTCTTATGTTATTATGTTACACAACTACCCCAGGTTTTTGGAGGGTTGACGCACCCGCAAACATGTTTAATCTCACCACCTTCTGTATGTTACTATTGCAAGTTATTAGCCTGTAATTCAGTGGTTTTCATTTGCATATTTGTCTTCTCATAATTGTTTTGAAAAATAAGTCCATGTGGTTTTTTTTTTCTAGTTTGAATTGTTGTACATTTTCAATTTTGGGGCCTTTTATAAGTTGCAATGCTGATTGGGTTTGTTTAATGTCCAGGCGAACTATGGTTGCTTATCCTCTATGTCTGGTGAAGTGTTCTATCATTGGCAATCATACCACATCTCCTTTTCTTATATAACAACAATTTGCTCTTTTGTTTTTCACGTCCCCTTTTCAAGATCCTTAAAAACTGTTAAGATACAAAGGTATGAGGAAACTTTAATAACTATGTTCTATATTACGAATACTGTTGTTTGTCTTTGGTCTTTTTCTAATTTTTGCCATGGCGTTGTCAGTTTAATTTCGACTTATGAGTTTCAATGTCCCATTTGTATATATATCGCCTCTGTTTTATAATAGATATCTTCGAGTACCAAAAAGTGTACCACAAGGTAAATCATTAGCTATTACGTTTGCCAGCTTACTTCGATATGCAACGTCATATTTCAAACATGACTATCATTAAAATGTATAACAAGAGATTGAACATAAAAATCAAGACACAAAGTTACATTTCGTTATTTATGGAATTATCTACATGTATAAGGAAATAAAGAACACTCTATATTAAAGTTTGAGAATAATGTTAGACTAGATACAGAAGGGTTCTGAGCAAAGTTGAAGTTCAGCCGTATGGATTAGTTTTTCAACAGCAGTTTAGGAGCGAATCCCAGTATTCTGCATGCGACAACGCAATCAATGTCGAGATGTCATAGTTATATCCATTAAGTAATTAAAACAACCTAGCAACGTTTCTCATAACAGCTATTAGTCTTTTAAGCATAGAAGTTGCGGTTGCAACGCGCGCATACGCTAGCTGTGGGAATGCTAAAGGAAATAAAACATCTATATAAACAATATAACTAAAGAAAACTAGAATGCATCCACCTGCTGTTACTCAGTCTAGCTCTCCTAAAAACGGAATCAATTGACACCAAGCAAACTTCTGTGATTTAATCCGGTATGAATATATACCAAGATTACTATTGTAGGAAATATATTATTTAAGTACTACCAGTGATTGTAAATAATCGCATCAACTCTATCGGAATGTACACAATCGTTGTCGACCAAATCAACTGGCCTCTTATCTCGACTGAATTCTTCAACCTTTTGATGTAGGGGAACCCAGAAATCTTAAGGAATGTATATTTTTTGTTTAGGTTTCCCCATGCATGCTGGTGGCCAATGAACATAATCCAGATAATGAGTTCATAGTTAAGAGACTATATGAAGCTTAAATCGAATGATTTTTATTATTTACTGTCAAAACAAATCTGGAACATAATATAAATGTATTCATTAACTGAAAGCATCGTATTTCCTTGGATGAATATTTCAAATCGGTAGCGGTTGTTATTATGCATAGTTTTGTTTAATGTGTTTATATACTCATTTTATAGATACTGTTAATAATATTTAGATATGAGAAACGTCGTCACCCAAAATATTTTGCAGCACAATATAGTTTACAAAGATTATGTGTGTAAAACATATCCTCTTGGGTGAAGCTATAATGGCGAATAAAAATAAAGTTTTCTGGATTAAATCTACAATGTTTGTTATGTCAGGGCCCAAATTAAATCTCATTTAAAGAAAGCACTTTCCGTTTTGAACTTTACTTGGAGTTCGGTATTTTTGTATAGTATGTTTATATACTTTCTATTTAGCTGTTATATATCGATATTTTTTATCGGTCCATTGTTTTCCATATTGTGTTTGCGTACTGTTGTTTGTCTGTTTGTCTCTTTCTTTTTTTAGCCATGGCGTTGTCAGAATATGTTCAACGTACGAGTTTGATTGGCCCTTTAGTATCTTTCGCCTCTCTTTTGGAAGAAGGTTTGGAAGTTGCAGTATCGGACAGTGATATTCTATTGAACTTATTTTGCTTCTTTATTTATTCGTTCATTCATTCAATACATATATTTTGTCTTTTCTTTTATATGGTTGTGTAATTTTTTTTTCATTTGTTTCAATGGTGCTGTCAGTTTTTCTACGTCTTTTGAAATTTGATGTCTGTTTTCTTCATTTTTTTTGGGGGGGAGGCGGGGGGGGAGGTTCCTTACGGGACGGTTTTGAGTGAGCAAATAATAAGAAATAAGGACACAGTCAATAAATTCATAGATCAGATTTTAGTCTGTTATTCAAAGGTTCAAAACCCCCAAAAAATGCCTCCAGTGAATTAAGACACACACACATACAATAGTATCGATGCGCACGTATCAACTAACATATGCAATATACCTTTATTTATGTATATATCAAATGCCAGGGCAGAATGACTACTACGAAATGGAAAGTTAGCAATTTGAATGTTTAAGTCATCACCTTTGAAACAATCAATACGCGTCAATACAGAGGAAAATATCAAGATATGAAGCAGACCGTCAAGGCTTGGTAGCTTCAATAATTTCATATTTTTATAGATACAAAAAATATTATAAACAAAAACTGAAATTTACACTTTAGAAATATAACAGTCACCACTAGGAATTGGTCAATCGGTACAATGTGTTTGTGTTTCAGCATATTAGCGACAAAATTTTATACTTTAAACAGAATAGTAGTCTGGGTTGTTATTTTACAGATTTGTTTTTCTTTTCTAAGTGTGCTTTTTACTTTATAAAAAACGCAATTATTGCATGAATTAATGTACAGTAATATGTAATCAAAACAAGCTTACGCTATAGAAAAAAGACCTCATGATTAAAAAAATGAGAGTTAACTCATTCAAAAATGATGAACGATTTGCCTTCTTCTGCATTTGAGTTCTTATGTTTATAATGCACATTTACGGCTTTAAACTGTATATATACTTTTATATAACTTTTACATTTTATATTATGTCATATATTTTGAAAATTATATTTACTTACATCATTGGCTTCCCTGTTCAAACACAAATTTACGAATTCTTTGAAGTAGCTTGAAAAATGTCCTGTTAGTTGAGGTGGAGAATTCCACTGTGTATTGTAAAGCGCATATAGAAGATTGACACCACAGTACGGAGGCTGTCCGTCCGCTAGTTCAATTCCTGTTATACCTACACTCCATACATCAACCTATTAACATTAACGTTACAAATATCATTTTTTCTTTATAAAATAAAGAATATAAAAGAATTAAATCATCAGGTCAAACACTAAGTATATCATCTTCATTGCCATACAATTCATTTCGATTATTGATAAACAACATGAACAATATCAATGTGTGTTCTATGATAAACTGATCATAGATACCAGGATTGAAATTTTATATTTGACCAAGACGCGCGTTTCGTCTACAACAGACTCATCAGTGATGCTCGAATCAAAAATGTTAAAAAGGCCAAACACAATACGAAGTTGAAGAGCATTGTGGACCAAAAATTCCTAAAAGATTCGTCAAATACAGCTAAGGTAATCTATTCCTGAGGAAGATAAGCCTTAGTATTTCAAAAAAGTTTTTGAAATAGTTAATTCATAATTATGACCATAGCAATAATAATTCATGTCAACACAGAAGAGCTGACTACTAGGCTGGTGATACCCTTGGGGAATAAAAACTCCACCAGCAGTGGCATCGACCCAGTGGTTGTAAATAAACTCATCATAGATACCAGGATTGAAATAATAAATAAATTTGGTAGGATCCTTAATTTCACTGGGATACATAAGATGTATTCACTCTTTGGTATGTGGGGTTTTAAAACGACGGAACATCATCAATGTGCAGGGCAAATTATAAAGAAATTGACTTTTATTTTTTCTTCCATACGCTGAAGGAAAAGGATTTATTTTTTTTCCGGAAGAGTACAAAGACAACTCACCTTGTATTTGACAATGTTTTGATCAAAATTAATAGAACTAAAATAATAACGTGGAAGTCGGTTTCGTTGGATGATGGGATGATTACCAATTAGAAGTCACAGAGTGAATTCAAAAGATTGTATATATCAAGTCGGTAATTAAAGAGCTAGTGTCCCTACTGTTCGATGTTTTGCTTATCTGTGATTTTGTGTATGTGGAAAGACGACGAACACATCATAGAGACATATTACAAGTTCCCAGTAAAAAAAAAATGACAAAAATGTGCCAAAAACAAAGAAAAAGGGATTACTTCAATTTTACAAATCCACTGGTTTAATAGCATCCTTAAGCAGCAAAGATATAACAGGGTCCTTATACAGACGCTGTTTTAAAATTGCTATATAGAAATGGACGTTTTTAACAGAAACGCGGAAACTAACCTTTTTGTCGTAAAGTTTTCTTCTCGAACAATCACTTGCGCAAGACTGTTAAAGTGCTTCATCGCTAATAAGATATGTCACTCTATATAGAAAAATTATTCTGACTTAACGATTGCTTCTTTATAGCACGTACTTAGCTGTAAAGCATCAAATACCATGTCGACAGTCTTTTGTTTGACCCGGCTTGGGCAATGTTGTGTTCGAAACCACAATCTTCCACGCCTGAGATGGTAAGCCATGTTTGATATATAATTGTTGACATTGTACTGTCAATTTATTAATAAAGTTAATAATGTTTTTCGCTGCAAATATTAAGACCTCTGATATCAGTGATTTATATATTAACTAACATGAATACCTTTACAAATAAGTGTATACTAGTGTAACGTTAGTAGTCAGATTGTTATTGGTCAATCACAATACCTTATCGGCTGCTAATTGAACAACAGTTTAAAAACTTTATAAATCTCATATTATTACACGCATATAAAATAGTACACTAAAACTTAAAAGATATGTGAAAAAAAATCTTACTATCGAAGGTCAATTCAAACCAAAATACTATTATCGACCGCTAAACTGACCTTGAACAATTAAGGAAAAATGATAATGTTTTGACAGAATCTGTATATATACCTAACCTTAGAATTGATCGAATAGTATATACTAGGGATGTCAAAAGATCTAAAATTTAATACTCGAATACTCAGTCAAAAGTCAAAGTAAAAAGTACTTTTAGTGCTTCTTTGTTACATATTTGCATGTTTTCATAGTGATTAAGATTATAACACAATGTTGACTGCTGTACCCTATTTTTGACATTTTGACGTATTATCTCTGTTTGTTTTGTTCACATATCGTTGTCAATATCATGTAATTTTACATGCGACTGTCATACAAGTGAGAGGTATAGCTAGCTATAAAACAAGGTTTAATCCACCATTTTCTACTTCAGAATATGCTTGTACCATGACAGGAATAGGACAGTTGTTATCCATTCGTTTGATGTGTTTGAGCTTTTGATTTTGCCGTTGGAATAGGGGCTTTCTGTTTTGCATTTTCCGCGGAGTTCAGTATTGTTGTAATTTTACTTTTTACCTGATACTCGCGAGTACTGGAGCAATCGGATAAATCTTAAACGTCTGGTGATAAGGTTAGATTTTTGATGAGATGCAATATTTTTGTTGTTACTTTTCATAAACCTAATCATAATTATAGAATAACTAATCGAAGAATTCAAACAGAGAAAAATATTCAACGAGTGACCGAGCAACACATTAATTGACGAATGCGCGTAAGTTAATTATCAGTGTTGTTCGGTATTCTTTTTATTACATTGGCAAATGGCTTTTTTTATGAAAACAAAAAAGGAAATGTAAGGAACTATATCAATGTCTACGCATTCACAATTTGTTTCGATCCGACGTTATCGACGTATTAACAACGCCTATTGTTGTATGACGTCAGAGGAGTGAAATAACCACGTTTATTTCACATGTGAAATTATCGGTTTTTATTTCACTGGGAAATCTATTTAATTCATTGCAACCAATGTAATAATATTATGACATCGCTTGACATCTTAACGAAAAACAAACGTATTGTTGCAGAACTCAAACTGTATGAATACAAAAATAAATTGGTACTCGGATATATGTATCGCTCCTCCTTTTTTGTGTCAATTACAAAATGACTTACTGACCACCGTTTCTAAAATTAGTAATTATTGTTTGTGTACGTGTTGATGATTCAAATCAAAACATGCCAATAAACCATAAATGTGTTCATATAAAAGTTCGACTTGAAAGACATCTGTTCCTCTGGAAATAGTAAATGCTCAGTCTTTGGTTTCTGTGTTGTGTTTTGAGTACTCTTGTTTGCCTGTTTGTCTTTTTCTTTTGTAGCCATGGCGTTGTCAGTTTATTTTCGACTTATGAGTTTGAATGTCCCTCTTGTATCTTTCTCTTCTCTTTGAATTACAAATTAAACAACAATAAAGTTTCAAATAAAGAGTTATAATAGTAAATGTACATCTCATACCTATCACGTTTACTACTTAGTATGTTGCTTCAAATTTTGAATATCAATTTCTAGAATTGTTTAAATTTGTATGTTATTTAACTCTCATTAACAAACAAAAGCAGTATTCCTGATTTTGTTTTATTCACCAATATCAATTTATATTGCAGAGAGTTATAAAAAATCTGTTTTACAGATAACGATGGATATTTTTTAATTGTTGTAACTATAATCCAACATTTCCAGGGTTCGTGGCATCACCGAATGAGGCTTATTACGATGTTTGTGCTCATTTTAGCATCACAAATGTTTGACAGAAGCTGTACCACAGTAAACAAAATACATACGTTTCCAGATAACTTTAAACTGTCACAAAATGTATTATAAATAAACTAATATTGTAAGAATTCAATTAAGATGCCGTGCACTGAGCAATCATAATAACAATTATGAGTACGAGTTGCTTGAGCGTTATATAATCCTTGCAACCAACTTGGTATTGCCAAGTCTTTAATTATCTATCATTATTTAAATCATAACCACTGTTTTGAAAGTTTTTTTGAATGTTTTAGAGTACTGAATTGGTAAAGTTTTTAATGCAATTTTATAAGGCATTCAGTATGATTTTTTTTTAAATCTAAAAACGAACAGCCGCTTACTTTAAATATATTCTGAAATTCTATGGATTTGTTCAGTGTCAATATATAAATAATGATGCTACATGATCTAGGACGCTAAGTGTTTATAGTTCATAAAATGTTCAAAGAACTTATCACAATATTTAATTGACAACTTTAAAGACAAAGAAATAAAGAGTATGTTTGGGGATTGTATTTAGATAAACGGGTTTCTACAAGCGACATTACAGCAACAAGAATGAGTTGAATTAGAGCACTGGTCCCTATACTCAGTGTAGTTTACTTTGATAACATGAACATATCGTATACTTCGTACTTCCTAATACCAGGATTAAATTATGACAAATCTCATTTATGAAATATGTTAACACCAATAAGGATAATTTAGGTACTCAGTGCCAAAATAGTGGCATAAGGACGTTGAACAATGCACAGTAAATTTACACATTTGAATACTTTTAAACCTTTTAAATCAATAAATACAATAAAATTTATAAAATCACAATATCCATGTCACATTTTAGCTATTAAAATATAAATTGTGTACAAGAAAGTGTTATCAAACTTTTGAACTTACCTTTGTATTATATGACTCCTGTGCAATTACTTCTGGTGCCATCCATAGTGAAGTGCCAACGTATGCATTTAACTGATCTGTTTCATTGGTAAGGTCAACAGCAATTTTAAATCCTGACAGCTTAATATTGCCATTTTCTAACAGAAATATATTGGCAACTGCAAATATATATAACTTGACATTATGTTCAAGCACTTTTTTTCACAAAAATATAACAAGGATTCCAAAGTCAGTCAGTTGAAACATATACTAAAATTGAGAACGGAAATGGAACATATGTCAAATAGACAACAACCCGACCAAAGGGCAGAAAACAACCGAAGGCTACCAATCGGTCTTCAACACATTGAGAATATCCCGCACTTGAAAGGCAGGCTTCAGCTGGCCCCTTAAAAATAATGTATACTATTTCAGCGGAAATGGACGTCACACTAAACTCCGAAACATATATATGAAAGAAAATGTAAAACAAAATACAAGGTTAGAGGTTTCTGACTTGGGACAGGCGCGATTTTGCGGCGGGGTTCAACATGATTTGCAAGATCTCTACCCTCCCCGTATACCTCTAGCCAATGTTGAATAAAAAGATACGCATAGCAACACTCAGTTCAAAAGAAGTCCCGATGTTAGATAAGGTAATAGAAAAAACTTCCCTTGTAACTTTGGGTAGTGATTTTGTGTCCCTTTTATTCATATCTCAAATTGCATACCGATATTACAGTGTCAAAACAAGTGACTTATAGCATTAATAATTTGGTTAGTAAATGTTCAGAACTATCATATAATGTTGCAGAAATTTAAATGCATAGCTGAGATCTTTTATACAGATTTAAAGACATTTAAAAAAACATCAGTGATTAATAAATTCACGGAAGACTTGCTCTACCTGTTTTAGTTTTGTATTATTGTATTGCATACTTTCCCATTGAAATAACCAGTATTAATAAATACAACGTTCTCTAATAATTGACATAAATAAGGTTCGTTAGCAAATAAACTTCTTTTTAGGTACTGCTGATTTCATACAAGGGATAACGATAACAAAACTTGATTTTTCACTTTCTGAAATGTCGATACGGGAATTTTAATTCATTGACACAAGTTGATATTGACTTTCCTTGAAACTAAAACCCGCTGTATAACATTTTATTTTGTGTGCTGTTAGACGAACGGGCTGTAAAACAATCGGATCTAAATTAAATTTTGCCCAGGAATGAATAATGATAATCATGATAAACACCAACGTGAACAGTTGTCTTGAGATTGCACACTGTACTATATTTTTTGACTTCATGGTTCTTGTTATTGCACTAGACTTTTATCATGGGTATACATACTGATACCCGGAACATTAGAATCAAATGCACCGATCTTAAATACTTTCAAGTCATTTGATTTGTTATATCATTCTCGAAACAAGCACACGTACCGATGACTGGCACGATTTAAATAATTGGCTTTTACCTACAAATACCTACGTCTTAGTGTTGATCAAATTGGTATTGCTTGATTTATTATTGTTTTAAAAATGTAATATTTCATTTATTTCAAGTGTTCTTTTCGAAGAAATAAATAGTATATTTAAATGAAAAACATTGGAAATGAAACTACCATATTAGTGCGGTGACAGAAGTGTAAAAGTCGTCTAAATAACGAATTTAAGCTCCCAAAATAACACACGGCTAAGAATAGCCTTAACTTAAAGACAAATATATCTTCTTTATTTTCCGCCCTGTCGTAAAAATTTTGTATGGTCATATTTTTCTAAAAAAAAAATCGGTTTAATGACTAGAAGTATATTGGTTAGTTTTCAACCCCCCCCCCTTTTTTCAAAATAAAAATGTGTATGTATGTGCATGCATTTAATTAAATACATTTTTTCCATAGCATTTATCATATGTCAAAATATTTTATTCAGTATTCTATTTTCTTCTAATCTATAAAGTTTTGACTGTTTAAAAGTGAGGTCATTTTTATTGCAAATTTAGACACAAACTTTAGTTTCTTCTGCATAAAAGAGGTAAAAATTATCTCATAATATTTTAAGCATATAGTAATTCATAAAACTATTTACTGATAAAAGTTTCAGAACCTAAATATCATTTAGCCTTAAGATATCAACGGAAACAGATTAGAGTAAAACACTTCAATTTGAACACGGAACTTAATCACTTCCCTTCCATCACATTTTGTGTTTAATCAAACCTGATAATATGAAATTACTACTTTTTGCGCTATTATATACACATATTTTCAATGAAGTACAACATGTACAATAATATATGAACACAGTTTGTGTGTATCTGTTTATATTCCTTTTTTTTTTTTTTTTTTTTTGTTGGTTGTAATCAGTCAGATGCACTTTATCAGAAAAGTGTTATTGTATAAAATCAAAATAAATGACGGATAGTTTCAGTTAAAATTCCGCGACATGTTCGATTCAAGTCCATTGAAACTCCAAAGAAAAGACGTAAGTCGTTAAATTTTATGCAGTGCATAATATTCCAATAAAACATCAACTGAAAGTTTGAGTCAATTAACTAAAGGGAAATCAACTTTTGTATCCGCAATGAATAAAAGATTGGATGAGGTGAACATCAAGATTATGTATGAATTTGTTTCATTTGATAGATGTGAATCTGAAGAATTGCAGGCAGTTTACCATCGTTCATGCTACAAAAGTTAAACCAGTAAACAGAATTGTTCCCACTTTAAGAGTGAGGAAGCTTCAAACTTGACATATAATGACAACTAACAATCATCGGACTGTTGTCCCTCAGTTTCGGATGTTTGTTCGCGTTCTAAAATACAGACGTTCGACTGGCGTTCTTGTATATTTTATTGCAACGAAACATTTTAAAAAATAAGAAACTCCGCAAGTTTGATTTTGATGAGTGAATTAAGATTTTTTTAGCCGTGGCAGAATGCAATGACGATGATTTGAAAGTTGAAATAGTTTCGAATCCATCTTTTAAACTGCAAGCACTAAATCATTCTGCTTGCATTACAATATATTTGATAAAAACGGAAAAAAAATCTGAACCCGTAGAAGCAAAAATCACAGATCACGATACTGCTTTTACTAATTTTTATAATGACTATTTTCAACTATTTAATGGTGAAAAAAGCATTCCGCATAATAACGTTACTTGATAAATATAGGTCTTTCCTGCCTACTGGTTCTAAGTTAAACTATTCTACTTGGAAACTTCAGTTTAAAGTCATTGACCTTTATAGGAAATCACTTGTCATACAACCACAACAAGATAAGGAAAATCTAACATAATATTCAGTAGCGACATAACTATTGGCGATGCCATATCAGCTGCTAGTCAATTAAAAGCTGACCTCAAAATCTCTGAGATTCAGTCATCAATGTAAACAGTAATAAACACAAATAAGGAACAGATATTGCATTCCGCTGCAAGTATATTAAGAAAAAACATCGAAACTCTACAGATTTCCACAGAGGAATACCCAACTTCTGATGAAGAGTCTCTTCATTCTTCAATTCAGTTTAACTATTCGTCTTTATTGTAATTCATTTCATGGTTACTGAATGATACTGCATACAGTCAAGTCTATTCTCAGGAAATGAAACCAGAGAAATTGTGTAAATGCTGGGCAATTGTTGGGTCAATTGTTTCTGTTGCCAAAAACAGTTTTACTCATTTTCATTTAAGATTGACTTTAAAATATATCATGACTTGTTTCAAAACACTTTGTTGAAACTTTAATGCCAATGGATTGTGTGCTTCGTATAGTTAAGTGCGACGCTATCTAACAAGTATTGCCAACCATGAAAATGAGCGAATTCAAGATGGTGTGTACGTCCCGTAAAATGTTTCCCAGTCTGCCAATGGTGGGGATCTTGTTCAAGTAGGTGCCCATAACGGCACTGGAAGTTTTTCAAGTCTATAATACGAAAGAATCGTTTATTAAACCGGTTAAGATAAGACGTGGTAATGAGAGATCGTTGACACTGACCGAGGTTGCTTTGTCCATGATGAATTGCGTTGTTTTCCAAAAACCAAAAACTCGAACAGAACAATCCAGAGTTTCTTATGCATATGGAAAAATGTCATTTTGTGCTACAGAAAGATAGAACAAATTCACAGGATATATGATGGGTGTTACTGAGATCTCTGTCTAGGGGTATTCTGAAGCAGGTGTGTTGTGATGTGTCTGATTAAGTAAACCTGGCAAACTGTGAGTGATGTTAATAAATATCTTTTAGTTGCAAGAAAGCTCGTGGCTATACTGTATGATTAAAAGAGAAAATTCAAAAAAGTACGCAGTGAACTCAATACATTGCGTGTACAACTTGCAACTACAAAAGATGCGTCTCTGTCCAAGCTTTACCCTTGTGAATCAATATTAAGGCAACATTTGCTTGGAACATATTTGTAGGCAAGCATATGCATGGATGTTATCACACTTTCATTATCCAACTATTAGATCTCCGTTTTATTATGAATGGATTGAAAGGGATGGTTTGAAGCCGGTATTTGTCTTCGGACTTCCTACAAGACCTTGTCTGTATTTATAACGGAAAATTTGTGTGCTCAAAAGAAAGTTTTTGCTTTGATCAGAACCTTTTATGTACAGACCTGTGTCCATGCCAGGCAAATGAAATGTGTCGAAATATTAATACACGTCTTGTGATGGTTGATGGAAATGGAGATAATGGAGATCAGGCTAGGATTTTATAGTTTGTTGTACTGGTACACACTGTCCCAGGTTAGGAGAGGGTTGGCGCGCCTTCAAACTAGTTGAACCGCGCCAAATTCTGTATGTTTCTGTCCCAAGTCAGGAGCCTGTATTTCAGTGTTTGTCGTTTGTTTCCATATATCATATTTGTGTTTAGTTCATTATTTTGTTCATATATCAGGCCGTTAGAATTTTCGTTTGAATAGTTTTACATTTGTCATTTCGGGAAATTTAGAGCTGACTCTGCGATACATGTTTTACTCATTGTTGTCGGTGACCTATAGTTGTTAATTTCTGTGTCAGTTGGTCTCTTGTTGGTCTCATTTTCAATCATACCACATCTTCTTATTTTTATATTGAATACATTTGAAGTCTGTGGTATGTTGCAAGGGGAAAAAGGGGTTATAGGTGTTAAACTGATCATGTAGTAGACATTAACCAGAGTAAAATACACAACAACAGATAATGCTATAGAAGCAGCAATGATTGTGAAAAAAAGAAGCAACGAGTAGTCTAGAAAAAAAACAGAAGTATCCGCAAATTCCGTTTGAGGTTATATTTGACTGCAGTGTACTAATGCTTCTGGTTTGATACCTCACCCAACATGCTAGTTTAAAAAATAAATTTGAAGTATTGTCCTTCATGACACTTGATTTTTACCTGAAATTTAAAATTTTTTATAAGGTTAAGGTGCTCTGAACATTTAATGGGTTGAAAACTGGATTTTTGGACTTTTGTTTATAAAACGTCGTTTTGGGAATTGTTTTAATAAAAAAAAATATAAATGATTAAGGTTTATGCATAAAAAAAAATTGCTAAAGCCAAAACAGTATCGTTTAATTAAGGTAGAGATTAGAAAATAGAAAAAGATGTCAAAATTGAAACCCTTCAAAATTTTCACAGATTTGTAAAGATGACCTTTGACCTCTATTTTTTTTAAATATAAACATATAAAGTCCTTACTACAGGCATATTGTTATAGTACAAGATGTCTTCTATCGAATGATATATTATATAGGTGTGTGTTCGGTGGGGAGAATAAATCCAAAACATCTGCCCTCAGTCACCGCAATATATAGTTTATATTAAATAAGCGGTGAAAGAAAAATAACTAACACATAATAAATAAATAACAAAAGTTAGCTTTGATAACATTTATAACATGAGCAACACGTCGGGTGCCACATGTGGAGCAGGATCTGCTTACCCTTCCGGAGCACCTGAGATCAACCCCAGTTTTTGTCGGGCTTCGTGTTGCTTAGTCTTTAGTTTCCTATGTTGTGTCTTGTATACTATTATTTGTCTGTTTGTCTTTTTCTTTTTAGCCATGGCGTTGTAAGTTTATTTTCCATCTATGAGTTTGACTGTCCCTCTGGTATTTTTCGCCCCTCTTTTATAACACTAATGTATACTCACCAAATATCAAAATATGTGTGCATGAAAATTTGAAATAGATTTCCATGCAGCATCGACTCAGAAAATATGTACTCGTTTTTGCGATTGTTGTAAAATTACAGTTTGTACCGCAAAATATTTCACTAACTATTTGTGGTTTATTGTTTCGTTGACATGTTGACAAAACCATTATGAATACTCTGAATCTTTTTTAATCATGTCTCTTCAGTTAGTGGGTAAAACAAATAGTCAATGCAGCTTCAACATGTTCAATCTATTGCTTTGTTATCTCCTCACTTTGCCCAAACTGGTGGTGCTATACTTTGTACATTTTTTTCAATTCAATGAAGTAAGAAATAATATATCGGTCGATAATAACGAAAACAGCAAGTGTGGTGACAATCGTGATTCGCTGGATCAGTTTTTTCATAAAAAAGAAATGTCACATTTGAATAAACAGCATTTGCAATTGTTATCGTTTTTGTAGAGTACGAAATTCAATATGTACAAGATGGAATGTCAAGGGGCTCGATATTTGTAATTTAAATTTATATTTTACCTTTGATGTCTCTATGCACTATTCCTTCTAAATGCAAATATTCCAACCCTTTTAGAATTTCTTGTATGATTATTGAAATATCATTTTCTGTCAACTTTTCTGCCTCCATTATATCGATGACTGATCCGCCAACTAAGTATTCCTTTAACATCCATAAATTATGCCCCTGTAACAGATTTGAGTCAGCGC
Organism: Mytilus coruscus; assembly: GCA_017311375.1. Lineage (NCBI taxonomy): Eukaryota > Metazoa > Mollusca > Bivalvia > Mytilida > Mytilidae > Mytilus > Mytilus coruscus. Next base: position 3,584,514 of record CM029606.1, read on the forward strand.
AATGTTACAACCTTGAAAGCTTATTTATTCAATACTGATATTTAAGACATTTATCATTAGAGACAATGTTTAGTTCCAATTGCTGTAAAAAATGACACTTTATTGACTTTACCAAAAACGACGATGTAAATATGTAGAGTGTTATTTTGGTTCAAACAATTGACAGAAAAAAGTAAGTGTTCACTGTTACAATTTGTTTCTTTCATTATATTAATTTTTCTTCACTAGGTTCGCATTTTGACAATTCATCTTTCCAGTAATTTTACATGTTGAAACGATTTTAAACTTAATAGAAAGATAATAACTACAAAATACAGTTATTATAAACTGACTAAATATATGTAGTTATAATGTCTGTCAATTTGTGTTAGGTAGTCAAAATAAGCAGTTTATTGAATTTCACCTGGAGTAAAAGATATACTGTGGATGCATTTATTTTCATGCGTACCAATTTGTGTGGATTAAAGAAAACTTTCGTGAGTATTTGCTTCCGTTGTTTTACCATCGTCTGTATACAACGTTATAAAAAATATGTGGTTCGTTGAACATTTAATTTCGTAGTCGTAGTTAACTTGTACCAGCGATATCCATGAACATTAGTATCCAACGAATAGTAATGAATTAAGAATTAATACAAATGATTAGGAGTCTCCTGAAAGTATTGACCAAATTAAGTAACACATATTTTACATGATTTACAAATAAGGAGATCTGGTATGATTGCCAATGAGACCACTATCCAACAAAAATAAAATGTGGATCTAATCATTATAGGCAACTGGAAAACCCATACCGAATAGTCAGCTATTAAAGACCCAAACAATTCAATTCAGAAACTAACGCCTAATTTATAACAAAAAAATATAAAATACAAATATGACAGACTTAAAACAACGACAACCACTGAACTACGGGCCTCTGACTTGGGACAGGCACATACAGAATATGTCGGGGTTAAAAAAAATGTTTGTGTGTGCTCAAACCTCCGCATAACCTGGGACAGAAGGGTTACACCACAACATAAGTACAAGTATAAAAATCAGTTGAAAATGGTATAACTTGTCAGATCGATACTAAGCCGAAAAACATCCCAGAACACAGACCGGACGTGGCAGTGTATTTATTCATCCCTCATCCCTAACAACAGAAAAGACGCTAGGTACAGATGTATTCCATATGTAACCATCAAGTTCAAGCTCCTTCTGTTTCATTATCTACATAAGTACACATATGTTACTAAGAAAGTGACAAATTGGCTGTTTTGGGTGGGATACATAGGTTTGATTATGTCAATAAATACAATATCCCCTGATTTTTTCGGATTTCAATCTTATGTATGGTACATATTAATATATATTTAGTCCTCAAAATAGTAATCATTCTTTAACCATTTGTTGGCAGAAATGTAACAATAGAATGTGTTTTAACATTGTTTAAATATTTCAAAATGTGTAATCTGAGATTGCCCAATATGTTTTTTTTTATTCCATCAATCTACATTTTGGCTATTGATATTTTCTTGAATTTAAAGATGCAGCTTTCGATCATGTTCTACTATGCGTTTCAGCAGTCAGAGTATTTCCTGTAGAGAACATGTGTAACAAACTACAATTAACGTTTTCTATCGAATTGTGCTTTTACATAATCAAAACATTGGTTTTCATATGCTGTTGACAATCGTGTACCAAGTCAGAAATATGACAGTAGTTTTCCATTCGTTATATGAGTTTGAGCTTTTTGATTTTGGCATTTTATAAAGGACTGTCCGTTTTGGAATTTCCCTTGTAGTTTGGTAATTTTGTTGCTTTATCTTTTCGCTTAGCAAATGCTGTTTGTCGTTAATTTAAATGACATGCCATTATACCTTCATAATTTCTAACTACATTGCATTAAATCAATACATAAACTCACTATACAACACATTACTTAAAAGCTTACCTTCGAGAATGAACCGATGTATTTAAATACAAATGGACTATTGCATTTTGACAGTATCAAAATTTCAGTCTGCATATGTTTTATTTTGTCATCTGAAGTTTCCAAATCTACAATCTTAATAGCAACATTTTTACGTGTTTCGTTATCCATTCCTCTAACAACTTGACCAACAGCTCTTTTTTCTAAAGACTCCGTCATGGTGAATCGAATTTGAGGATCATTTTTCCTGTTCAAGTTATTTTCTTTCTTTATTAACATATCTAATGCATCCTGTTATAAACAATTGCTCAAAATATTTTTTTTTTATTGTATATGAATTTTTAATTACTCTTAATATCTTTATGGTTAATAATGTAACAATTGTTCGAATATTGAAAAAAGGCACTTTCATACATGAGTCATACATACAGTTTCACTAATACCATATGTCGCCTTTTACAGAGACTAACTGTTTATGTCCAAAGATAAAGAACTGGATCTTCTAACACTCTATTGGATACATAAAATTATTTGATTTATAACCATGTAAATCATTTATCCAAATTACAAAAAGTCTAAAATAAACAATTTACAGGGCATGTAATAATATGTAGCTTCGTTTCGTGTGTTTTTTAGTTTTGACGCCATCTAATTAACTATCGAGTTGACCTCCGAAGACCTCCGATGGTCATATAAGTGATATAAGCATAAATATAGATATAAATAGAAAACGGACTCGTGCATTTGGATTTTTTTATGTCTGTTTAATTTCATAATAGAGATTAAAAATATATGTTAATGATCGTTTAACCTGTATAAGAAAGATTTTATTGTGGATCGAATCAGTCAATCAAATGATTTACCTTTAATTCACTTTCAATGTTGACATTTTGTTTTTCTTTAAATAACCTAACACGCACAATGCATCCGTAATCCATCTCTAGCTAGCTAAAAGGTTAAATTGAAGTTCACATGAATACGGATTCAATGTTGTCGAATTATTCACTCCCAAGTGCATGATTCATCATCAATGTTTTTTTTTAGCTTAATTTGAAGAAATTGAACCATACTGGCTGCTAAAAGCAAATTACTATTTCACTATTTCACTTTCATTAATGATTGAACAAAAAAATATCATACTTTAGATTTTTTATATATCTCTTACCAAGTGTCCCTTTAACAGGGATTTTATGTATGTTTTATTGCATTTGTAAGAGTTAGACTGTTGGTTTTAGGCTTTTACCTATCGCTTATTTGAAGAAATATTAACAAAACTCAGCACAGAAAAGCACATTTACAAACATACATATACTTACAGTCATAGTGATATTCTTAAATAGATAAATGCAGAGTAATTACAATACCATTATATGAATTTTGATATGATGTATATAATGACAGTGTTTGTAAACATTTTAAGGTATTTGATAGAAGGCTCTGTAAACACTAGCCACAACGTAACTCCTTGCGAATTTGTCACTGAAATTTTGAACTATTCTTTCCAGAATCACATGGCATATGTGTGTTTTTCGTTTTTATTCTGAAAAAATAAAAGGAAATTTTGGCTTCTAATTTGGTACGCAACACGCGTGTAGTGTCTACATCAACATTTTATCAGTAGTAAATTTACATAAAATGATTATTATAATGGCAAATCATGTCAACATACAATTGCTAGGCTGGTGATCCTTTCGGTAAAAAACGTCGAACCGCAGTGGAACCAGCCCAGTTGTTGAAAAAAGTAAAACCACAAAAATACTGAACTCCGAGGAAAATTCAAAACGGACAGTCCTTAATCAAATGGCAAAATCAAAAGCTTAAACACATCAAACGAACGGATAACAACTGTCATAATCCTGACTTGGTACAGGCATTTTCTTATGTAGGAAATGATGGATTAAACCTGGTTTTATAGCTAGCTAACCTCTCACTTGTATGACAGTCGTATAAAATTCCATTATATTGACAACGATGTGTGAACAAAACAAACAGACATAATAGGTGAAAATGTCAAAAATAGGGGTACAGCAGTCAACGTTGTGTTATTATCTTAATCACTATTAAAACAAAGAGATATATAAACATACATTTACCATAACACAAGAACACAATGACGGAATGCAAAAGTACAGAGCCACGTCACATACAAGAAAGAAACACGAAAAGGCACACAGACAAAGCACATAAGCAAAAACGAAAGACAATACAGAAATTATCATAGAACAATAACACAATGACGGGATGTATAAGTACAGAGCCACGTCATATGTTACGAAGAAACACAAAAAGGTCAATAGAAAAAGCATATTAGCAAAAATGATAGACAAGAATTCAAAAATTATATAGAACAATAACTCAATGACGGGATGTTTAAGTACAGAGCCACGTCAAATGGATACCACCAAAAGAACAGACTAAACAGTAAAAGTAATATTCAAAAAGACAAATAAAAGAATACTATAACACGTTATTATGATAAACAACGTCAGTACTTTAGCTTTTCAATGTTTTTCAACTTTTGAATATATTTAAAAGTCTAAGTGCCATTTTAGAGTCGAATTTAGATGCCTGTCATACTAAATTACAAATTTTGTGTCTTTGTGATTTCTAAAACCACTAGTATGTCTTTTTCAATATCACGACTGCTTGAGTCTTCGTCCCCAAAAATATCATCCGCCCATTGCTAGTTGTCATATCCAAAATATTTAAATGAAACTCAATGGATGCAGTCATTTCTTTTTTGTTGTAAAGTAGGTTCACGGAAAGCTAAAATTAGCCCCCCCGATTTTTTTTTTAATCAGGCTAAATACTACTAATATTACATAAAATGGTTGTGATATGAGTATGAATACATAATAACTACTTTTTTGCGCATAATATTATGAATATCGAATTTATTATCCCTTACTTATGCATTATTCGTGTTGTAACGTCAGTTTTGTTAGATTTGTTTCAATAGATTATAATAATTTTAGCATAATTACTTTGGCTACTATCCCTGATCTAGATTTTCTTTTGTCTAGAGATTCAATTTTAAACTTGACACCTTTTGGTTACAGATCATTTTGGATCATAGTTTGAGGTCAATGTTTCTCATAAGCTTTAAGGTAACAAATACACAAAATCATCTAAACATTGATACGACTTTGGATCGAGCCTATAATGTACTTTACTTTGATGTTTCACCTGGCATTCAGGCTTTTGAAATGAATCCTGTCATGGACCAGATTGTGGAATTTGAATATTGTGTAATTAAGTTAATATGCAAGGCCCTATAATGCAAAATCGAGCGTTTCTGTGAAGATTGATTTACAAAAAAAAAAAAAAAAATGGACGCATAACTTTATGAAGTGTTGTTTGTATTTCATATATAATAAACAACATGTATTTTCAATTTTACAACTCTCTAAATATGTAATATTAAGTTTACTTCACGTGAACCATATTAATCCTGAATTGAACATTTATCATCTTTCTTACAAGCTAAGTTTCAACAAATTTGTAGAATTTTGTAGTGACAGATGGCCTTCTTGAAATAACCTTGCGCTAAAGAAAGCACTCTAGTTTTTATTTATTTTTTTTTTAATAAGCATACTATGTACCACATATACCCTTAGATTGTAATACAGTTTAAGGAACTGTCAAATTTGGGCCTCAATATCAGCATAAGGATACTTTTACAAGTGTTCTTAATGTCATAGGGGGATTGGTGGTGTGACACCTACAATTTATTATCTGTTGACTAGAAGTCGTTAAAAAGTCAATGTATCTATCGTTTCCAAATTTTAATGAATATGTGTCCTTTGTAATTTTGTAAGCATTACAAAAGCAAAACAACAACAACAAACAAAAAACAAAAGACAAAAAAAGAATATTTGAATATAATAAGACATATTTCAGTAGTAAACACGTGTCTTAATCATATGTCCCTGTCCCGTTGAACACATTTAAAAGAAATTTCCAAAAATCTGCAAGTCAGATTATATCCTGTCATTGAAATATATTAACAGACAATATAATGACAAAAACTCACGCATTTTGGAAAAATCATATGACTCAGCAGATTTTAATTTTTTTTTCAGTTCTTCAACCAGTGAATTGTCCGTGGTTGATTGGTCCGAGGTTGATTGTCTAGATAGGTTAACATTATCTACCTCTAAATCATCAGACATTGTTTGATTATCATTCTGAAATAAGATAAAAGCACCTCTTGTGTATTGCAGAAGAAGTAAAGTAGGACTAAGACTAGAGTAAATGGAATATTCGATAGCCTCATTAACATACTAGGCCTTTCAGTTGTTTGTTTGAGATATTCTTGCTTGCGACATAACATCTACATAAATAATTCTTATTCTTTGAATTAACTGTAGCATTGGATATATATTTTTGTCACAATTTGCGATGATTCAGCTTAGCATGGCTTTAGTTGATCTCATTAAAACATTACTTAACATTTAAAATGCTTAATATAAGCAGATACTCAAGTAAAGTAAAGCTTATCTAACGTAATCTAAAATTATTTTGTAATGAAGTGTGGAATATGTTCAAATATGTTTAGCTCCTGTACCAAATCTCAATTTACTTAACTGGCAATACCCAAACAAATGAATTATATTTATGGAAAAAGATAAGACACTTACTAAGAAAGTTATGTGTAAGTCCGGGCATTTCTGTTATATACAAGTTATCATGAGGAATACAGTTTCGTCATTTCAACAAGCTTCCCAATCAATGTTTAATATGCTACTTAACACAACTTGAGTGGGCATATGCCTGTATTCAATATCAAAATACAGTGCGATATTTGATTCAATAAGCAAATTCCTTAGTTCGCATGAAAAGAAAACGTAATCTTCATTGATTCAACATCTGAATATGAAAATAACTTCCCTTGAAATTGTGTGTCTGAAGCGGTAATGTACCTTTATGTTTAAGCTGTATTTACTACATACATGTCGTACCTTGAACAATTGTATATACCTGTAGAAATGTCTGTTCCACGTCATGCATATGTGGGATGTGTCTTGCTTCGTCTCGTGGTGTGACTGTAGTACAACCTAGAAAAACATTATTTTTTGTTCTTAAACTAGATTAATATCAAAGCATAAAACCATATTATTCTACAGCACCACACTATTAACGCTGTTGAACCTAGTAACCTGGAAGACGGAAAAAACTATACCAAGGACGATTTCTAACGCAATAATGAAAGTGGTAAAAATACAGACAAAATCATTGAGCAAAGACAAAAGTTGAACAGGCAAATAACACGGAAAAGACAACAGTAATCTGCCTATTTAGGACATTAACCGTTTAAATCTATTCATTCGAAACAATATGTGACAACAAATAAAGTAACAAACATACCAAAATTCAAGGAAACTTCAAAACAGAAAATCCTTTACCAAAGACAAAGTCAAAAGCTCAAACACATTTAACGAATGGAAAACAACTGTCATAGCCCTGACTTTGGTACTGGCATTTCCTGATGTAGAAAATGGTGGATAAAACCTGATTTCATAGCTACCATCGCACTATTAAAAGCTCTTTTGGTATCATATCCTTTTTTAAATCATTACATAATTATGTTAATGACTCACACAATAATTCGTATAATTTTCATTCATTGCAGATGTCACTTTCACGTCACCAAAAGTTAAAGTTTAAAATGAAAGACATTTTTACAGAAGTATGTTCCATTATTGTCGTTACAACAATTCCGTGCTCTTTGTTTATGTGAATCACCGAATTAAAGTAATATCGACTTTTACTCACATGAACAACGCGAGAGATGTCACAGGTCAAGCAAAATTTGTTTACCTTTCCAGGGTACCTGATATACCACGGAATTTGGTGTGGCTAGTGTTGTTCAGTATTACGTTTTCTATGTTTTTCTTTTTTGTGCCAGGGCGATGTCCGTTTGGTGCGCACTGAAAACCATTTTAAGTCAGTTTTGTATAATTAACGTTGTTTTCAAATTAATTGTTTTCGTCTGTACGATATATTTAGTTACCTGTCTTTGTGAAACGTTTACAAGACTTAGTGTACACAATTATATGTAATTATTTACATGCTGATAACATTCAATTGAATTGAACATTCCTATGTCTACGTTGTAGCTTTTTTCACTTTAAAGTTTCTTTCGCATACAATTTACCTATCAAAGAAACATGAATAACTGCAAAGAAGAAAGACGTGATAAATGAAGAAAAACTGTTTTTAATGGGATAAGGAATGAAAGTGATTTCAACGGCTTTTACAGGAAACATAACATTTCAGGTGCAAGGAGCAAATCTTTCTGTTCTAGCCTTACAAATACTTCTATAACTTGTTGTAAAGCTGTTTATAGTGACCTCTTACTGCTTTGCAATTCTCGTCACATTCTACATGTTCTTTACAAATTTAGGGAGATGTGGTACGATTTCCAATAGACAACTATCCACCCAAGTTCAAATGAAGTGGATGTTAGCAATTTAAGACAACCACAGGCAAGCCTTTAACAATTAAAACAACCCATACCGTATAGTCGGCTATAAAAGATCTCGAATTTTCAAACTGTTTTGCGATTGTCGTGGGTTTTTTCTGGACGGTTTGGAGCGGTTGGCATTTATGAATTAAATATTGTGTTTTTCTGGTAATATACACTTTTGCATTTCTTAGGTCTGCGGAAGCGGTATAGATGTTCTTGTGTTCGTTTGAAAAATTTACGTCCTGCTTGTCTACTTACATATTGAATACTACATTTTAGATTTGTTCATCTAACAAGATATATGAGGCTTTGAGGTTTTCAAGTAATGTCACATGAAAAGGAGAGACAAAAAGTTCTTCCGTTCACTGATGACCTAACAGTGGATATCCACGTTGTAGCTTCAGAGGGATTGCCTACTATAACACAATATATTGTAAAATGTGCTAAATTTTGAAGGTGAATTTCTGTTAGCGGCAATGAAATTTATTATATCAACGCAGTTTTATGCACATGGATATTCGAAGTGTGGAGAGTTTTTTTGTTATCCAACTGTTTCTTGAAATCATTATATTATATAGTTTAAAAGTAGACGAAGAGACCGAAAGTCAAAGCTTTAAATATGGATCATGATTTCGGGATGAGTAGTAGGCAGTGTAGTCGAAGAATTCTTATAAAAACTTTTAACTGGTCCGAGAACACAGTTATTTCGTTGCGTATTTCTTTTAGGCAATGGATTAAAAAACTCGCTACTGCTGTCTCTCAATAAGATTTGTACAAGCTATAACTGTAACTATGGACAATACTATGTTAAGGGGATGAATAATTCCGTATGACAGCTTCATACATAAATGTTGACCTTATTGAACTGAGGCAAAACACTACTTGACCTAAAATTTCATCACCCTCATTTTTGTTTATAACATAAATTTTCGGTGCTATCCGGCTATTCCTACTCTCTCAATTTTCCTATGTTATCTATTCCTACGTGGAAAGACCAAAAGATCTTGTGATTGCTAAATATGGTGTTGTAGTCATTAGTGTCTAATTTAATATCAGGTAAATTTACGGTTTCAAAATAAAGGAAAAATTATAATTCATATGAAATTAATGGTTCAAAATCCATTAGTCAATTACTGTTACAACTTAATCTATTTGTAAACAACATAATTCCAGGAACTTAATATTTAAACTATATAATTCATGAAATATAAAGAAATAAATTGTAAACAATAGGGAATGTATTTGTATATTATGAAAATCAAAATACGATAACTGGGTCCTCGGAACAACTGCCCGTGTATGTTCTTATAACGTAAACGATATCAGTTAATTGTAACAATGACGCATTTCGACAATCATTGACTCTTTATTGATACTCGAAGTCAGAATTGTAGAAAATTAAAGAGCTAATACAAAGTGTTTCAATTTGATCAACTCAAACAAGACCTAAAGTATTACAAAACTCCTGGACAAGGACACAGAGCTTCGGATGAGAAGACATGTTCCTGAATATAAAATTGTTTTCAAATCATTTATCAGCAAATTTCAAATAAACAATATCCTTGGTGATACAATCAGTGACTTAAAGTTCACCAGCATAGGTATCAATCAACATGATCAAGTGGTGGCAATAACGTTACCGGTACAATTTAACCGCACTAGATGCACATTTCCACACTCTGTACGCCTGCAAATCAGAGGTTATTTTTGGTCGTTGTCAGTCATATCAGATCATGCAATATCGAAACGTGTACAAAGTTTTGCAGTTTTTGTTTCCCTTTTTTAAATTGTGGTAAGGTCTATGCTATCCCATTATGTTGTTTTTCTAATGAATGTTATATTGATAATCAAGTAAGTGACGTCCATCGATGCAGAATTTAACATCCTCCAAAATATATAATCGGCAATTTGCTGTCAACAGCAATTTCAATTCATGAGTTGACTTTATCAAAATATTTAAAATGATTGAGTTTTTTAAGTTAATGATTTAAACTCTTCAAAATTAAAATCAAAGTAGAATTTGACAACAATTAAATTTTGACTCAGTGAGCAAAACCACTACTCGTACAAGAGACATTGGTACTACCTGTTTTGCCTGATGAACTACTGAAACTGGATTTAAACTAAATTCAAAAGTTGATTTTCATCAATGGGAATGAGGTAGAGCGTAGTAAATAAACTCATCATATATACCAGGATTGAAATTTTGTATTTACGCCAGACGCGCGTTTCGTCTATAAAAGACTCATCAGTAACGCTCGAATCAAAAAAAGTTAAAAAGGCCAAATAAAGTAAGAAGTTGAAGAGCATTGAGGACCAAACATTCCTAAAAGTTTAAGGTAATCTGTTCCTTAGGTAGAAAATCCTTAGCATTTCAAAAATTCAAAGTTTTGTAAACAGTTATAATTTATAATCATGACCATATCATCAATGATAATTCATGTCAACACAGAAGTGCTGACTACTGGGCTGGTGATACCTTCGGGGAATAAAAACTCCACCAGCAGTGGCATCGACCCAGTGGCTGTAAATAAACTCATCATAGTTTGGATTGAAATTTTGTATTTATGTTATATACATATACATATTCATGGATCTACAATCTGTCGATACCTGTATCTTGGCATTGCACAAGGTCATGCTTTTCTCTGACTGTTTATGACGTCTTTACACTAAATCCATTGGATGTTGGATGTGTACGGATTGATAATTTAGTTTTAGATGCATGATTTTTTTATTAGTTGTTAGTGGCTTTGAACTAGCTGTCAGATAACTGCGAGTACTCTCAGATCTGTTCCTAGTGTCTTTTTGTTGATGGGATGTACAAGTACCCTGCCACGTCCACTTGTATTTTTGTCCATCTGATGAGTTAAGCCTTTTTCAACTGATTTTATAGTTCGTTCTTATGTTGTACTGTTATATCACTGTCCCAGGTTAGGGGAGGTTGGGATCCCGCTAACATGTTTAACCCCGCCACATTATGTATGTATGTGCCTGTCCCAAGTCAGGAGCCTGTAATTCAGTGGTTGTCGTTTGTTCATGTGTTACATATTTGTTTTTCGTTCATTTTTGTACATAAACAAGGCCGTTAGTTTTCTCGTTTGAATTGTTTTACATTGTCATTTCGGGGCCTTTTATAGCTGACTATGCGGTATGGGCTTTGCTCATTGTTGAAGGCCGTACGGTGACTTATAGTTGTTAATTTCTGTGTCATTTTGGTCTCTTGTGGACAGTTGTCTCATTGGCAATCATACCACATCTTCTTTTTTATATTATGTCAGACGCGCGTTTCGTCTATAAACGTATTGAGAACACCCAACACTCAATTTGAACACGACTTATTCAGACGAACATGTTTTGTTTAATTATGAATTAAGAACTGTCTTTGATAAAGGTGAATAAAAGTTTTAAATTTGATTCTACATTTTATTATCTCCTTTCTAGATCAAATTCAGATAGAAATTAAAGATGTGAACAGTAAATATTTTAGTGACAGTAATCATCATAGCCGTAATATGTAGTTAAAGTCATGTAAAGTCTAATGAAATGAAAGGTAAATATGAAAATATTTTATTGGGAAAGAAAAGGGGTAAATTTGTGAATCATGGAGGATGAATTTAAAAGTTTAATTGTTTACATTTGTCTGTTTAAATATGTATGTATACTTATCAGATATTTCATTGTTAATGTTGCACAAAAGCTATTTCATCATGTTAAAAGTATCTTTAGTTTTCATTAATACCTGACGTTCACTTGATTTTTCAACATAATTTCATTTACAAAATTATAGTGTTGATAATACATTTATAGGTCTTGTCCTTGGCGATCGAACTCAACTATGAAATAATTGTAGTATACATATTTTAGCATCACCAAAACCAAAACAGAACAAGAAGTTTATGCCCTTAATGCTATCGTACGGAGAATTGACAGATTTGAATAAAAAAAAACAAATGCATGTATATTCTATCAAGTATCAATATCAATCTCTTGTTGTGCCCTCGAAAACAACCCATGAATTTGACAAAACTGTTTCTTTGCAGCCTGTTTAAAAATATGTGCATATACCTATGTTGATATATCGTATAATTTGATAATTCTTCACCGAGTTGACATCAATTGTTTTGTTTACCTTTTATTTCAGCTACCTTTAACAAGTACCATTACCATTCAATCGTCTTTATTGGAGGAAAGAAATAACCACAAGCTGATATGTCTTATGAATCTGTTACTAAAGCAAATTCATCAACATGATCAATACGTGATCGAAATCTAAAGAGAGGCGACAGGTACCAAAGGGACATTCAAACTTATTACTCTAAAATAAACTGACAACACCATGATTAAAAAAAAAGACAAACAGACAAACAACAGTACACAAAAACAACATTGAAAATTAAAGACTTAGCAACACGAATCCCGGGTGCTCCGGAAGTGTAAGCAGATCCTGCTCCACATGTGGCACTTGTGTGCTTGTACAACATTTCAAATTTGTTAAGTCATATTTGGTTTGTCATTACTCAGGCGAATGTTGAGGACTCACCAACTAGTAATATTGTGTTTGATGATGTTTTTTGCCGCGAATTTAGATTGAAGACTTCACAGCAAACAGCTACTCCGTCTTAATTACAAATCAAATAACTTACATTAAACATGTTAAAATAAAATTTTAAAAAATACCTCCTTTTGAAATCTCGACTAGTGATTGTAAGTTTTTAAACTCATCTTGCTTGTCAATATTATCACTATCAAACAGCTGTTCAATAGCATGACGTTGATCTTTTAATGCTTCTCTCATTATTCGAACACCACTTTGAAGAAGGATTACCACATCTTGTAAAATATTTTCTGTTTTTCGTAAATGATCCTTCGGTTTTGTACTTTCTTGTTCATCCTGGTTAATTTTCTTTTCTAGAACTTTAACATTTTTGCCTATTAAATGCTCTACAGTGTCTTTAATTATATCAAACGTATCTTTTAGTGTATTAATCATTGTTCTTAACCGCCGATTTCTTGTTTTAAGAGTAAATGTGTCCGTTGAACTAGTTATATTACTACCGCAAACACTTATAATGTCGTCCCACAGTAAACTACTTCTTTCACTTCTGATACTGTTAGTCGCAGAAGCGGCCATCTTAAAATGAATATTACACTGTACATTCAATGTGACGCAATATTTTAATATCTGAACGTATGTATGATTATTTTACTAGTTTCGATTGTATTGTTGTGCATTTTCCTTTGTTGTAAAAATCTTCCACTTACTAAAGATTTTCAAAACACGTTTAATACTATCTGTTGCAATGCACTGTACGATTCATTTCATTTTGAATAGATAATTCAAAAGAACACTACGTTTTATAATCAAATCAGTCTTGTTTTTGGAATAATGCCGTGAAAAAAATTGACAACGCCATGGCTAAAAAAGAAAAAGACAAACAGACAAATAATAGTACACAAGACACAACATAGAAAACTAAAGATTAAGCAACACGAACCCCTACAAAAAATGGGGTGATCTCAGGTGCTCCGGAAGGGTAAGCAGATCCTGCTCCACATGTGACATCCGTCGTGTTGCTCATGTACAAACCCGGTAAATAATCTAATTCGGTAGGTCACATTCGTGAAAAGGGAAGGGGATTGTAGTTACGACATAAGGAACATATCCGATATCATCTGTGAAACGGTTATTCCATAACGGTCAACCAGCTCGTGCTGGCGTCCGTAAAATTTACGAAGGATGAACTTCACCATTTGGAACTCTTGGTTTAATAGCTTCCTTGTGAGCAGCAACCCTCTATCAAGGAAATTATGATAGGACATACAAGCCCGGGAATATCGTATCAATTGGGAGATATATACTCCGTATGCAGGCGTTGCTGGAATGTTGTCGTAAAGTTTTGTTTTCAACAGACCCTCGTTGTCAATTTCTAGATGTAAGTCAAGATATGAAGCAGACTTAACTGTATCTGTTGTACCCTTTATCTCTTTATCTCTAGTTCGATGGGATAGATGCGTTCAACATAGTCACCAAATTTTGAGTTATTCAGTGAGAGAACATCATCTATATAGCGGAAAGTAAAGTTAAAAGATATTGCTAACTTCTTATCTTTCTTCCTAAGAAGTTCCTGTATGAAATCAGCCTAATAATAATAATAAAGATTTCCTAGCTGTATATTTCCAAGTAAGTTCAGTATTGCCAATTTCGTTGGAATACCTGGTGTTATTTATAGCATAATGTATGCACAGAGAGTTATCTTTCAATACTGTTCAATGCTGAATTATGTACAGCAAATGGCTGGGTTTCCTGATTTATCAAAGAATTTTGTTATTAAAAATATTTGGAAGGGTTTCGAAAGAAAAAGGCAAGGGCGGATACTCGTTTACCTATAACACCAGTCATATTGAAAAAAAAATGGTAGTATCATCATCACACCTAGGTTTTTTAAAGTTTTTGCAAATTTTGTTGAAAGCAATGTATTTAATGGCTTTCCATACTTTTTTGATAGTTGGCGAAATAATAAGCACTTGGTCAAGTCCAAAGAATATCATTAGTTTCACGGCAGTAAGATTCTACTAACAGGAGAGCATCCATTTGCGGTTTTGTTGGATATGATTCATTCCAAACACCACACTGGGAAATCTTGTTATAAATTTCAAATTAACTGTAATGTTAAAAATGTAGATTTATGTCCAGTATATGATGTATGGGAATATTGCAGGGCATTCAAAATGGTCCTATATTTTGTTTTATGGATGGTAAACCTATTCCTAGGCAGCACTTTACACGACAGCTACAGATGGTCTGCCGTCTTTTTACTTCATTGGCATCAGCAGGTACTTTCATATTTATAACAAATCCTAAATAAAGTTAAAGTGTGCCACATGTAGAGCAGGTTCTGCATACCGTTCCGGAGCACCTGAGATCACCCCCAGTTTTTGGTGGGGTTCGTGTTGCTTAGTCTTTAGTTTTCTATGTTGTGTTTTATGTACTAATATTTGTCTGTTTTGCTTTTTCTCTTTTTAGCCATGGCGTTGTCAGTCTATTTTCGATCTATGAGTTTCACTGTCCCTCTGGTTTCTTTCGCCCCTCTTCTACAACTGTCGTTACAATGGGTGCGACACCAATGTATATAAAGGGTATTGTTTTAGGATTGGGGCAGCGACTACAGCAGCTATGATGGGCATTTCAAATGATAACATTTAGTTAATGGAAAGATGGCACTCAGATGCGTACAAAAATATATATTCGGTTACCTGTTCTTAAAGTCATATGAAACGAGTGACTGGTGAAAAATAATGTTTATCCAATTTTTGAAAAAATGCATGTATATATCATAAACTTAGTCTTCTGTGCACGATTTTATCATTTTTTACGCATCCATATTGTATAATCGTCAAACAAAAATTCTCTCGGTCTGTTATGATGTGAAAATATGGCAGCTTATTAATTGTCGTGTTTTGAAGCCGTAGTTTACCGATTGTCACATTAGTAAACAATCAACAAAAAAGCATGGATATTGAGCACGTGTAAAACATGCATGTACAATAAGATAATAGTTTATTTCAATGACAGATCAATGCGTATTGCGATCACCGGTTTTTTACGAGAAAGGTCACGCTGAGTTCACTCCATACGGAAAACATTTCGGCGAATTGTTTACTGGAAGCAAACAATTAAATAGTAGTAAATTTCTTCTAAATTTTGACAAATTATAGAATTTTCTTGAGAAAAAAGTATATGTACATAAGTTTTATAATAAAAACTAGCCATTTAGTTATAAAAAACATATGCATCATTTTTGAAATTTCATAGGACTTTAACATCTAAATCTTTTTTATGTGTTTTGATGTTGATCATATATATATAGGGATAGGGACCTCTGATACAGCACAAAGCTTTTCTTTCATGAAATATTTTGAAAGGTCCCTTGTTCTTGCCACTGCGTCATAAACGTGTAATCATGTCAGTCTTAATCATTTTATTATTTCGGTTATGTGTAAAAAAAAAATTTTGTTTACTTTTTGATTCTGTCTGATGTTTTCCTCAAATGTATGATATTGTTTTAATAAGTAAATGTTTATTATTTTATGTGGTGTATTTTCGATACAGGTATGAAAATAGAATATTTTTGATGACATTATAGTTGATATTTGTTTTACGTAGATCTTTATCAATTTTATAAAGAAGTATTATGGTGGTTAAGTTACGTGGAATAAGAGATGGTAAATGAAATGGGGACATGGGCCTCTTTTATTCAATCCTTGATACATTGTAGTATGGTGCTTGGCATGGGGACAAAGGCCTCTATCAAACATAATAAGAGAGGGTATTTATGTGTAGATGTAAGTGTCGTAATACATCTTAATTGAATCTATCTTTGTAACTGTGATTAAAAATGAAATGGGGACATGGGCCTCTTTATTTTCAATCCTGTGTACACTGCTGACTTAACATAATATTGTATAGTGTATATGGTTTTTGTTAGGTGTTGGTTGTCATGGAGACATGAGCCTTTGACAATCCGTAGAGGTTTATGGGCAATCATTATCTGAAAGGATATATATATGTATTTATAAAAGTAAAAGAAGCGGTTTTGTTTTGTTCTTTGTAATAACTAATTTGAGATATTTTTAAAGAGATACAATAATTTTCTATCATTATTTTTGAGGATAACTTAACACATAAAAAAGCGAAGTATTTACTGTTGCAACTTTGGTCATCCAATTCTCAGAGAGATTATAAAATCAACAGTAATGAATCATCCCCGTCTGTCATTGCAGCTGACGATGGGTTGAAGTCTTGACCGACCTACTGTCATAAGTCTTTAAGGAATCCCATAAAGTTTGTTGATTAACTTTACGCACTGTAATAAACTCTGTGGGAAATGCTATTATCTTTAACTAAATTAAGCAGTCGAAACTGTTGTATCGTATCAACATAGTTACGACAAAAATCTATTTTTATCCTGATCAATATAAAACAAAATGAATGAATAAATAAATAAAAGATAAATAAATAAATGTAAATATAGGTATATTAGGTATATTTGACGTTGATTGCCATGGGGACATTGGCCTCTGGGAGCCATTGTTTAATCTGTAAATACATTATAATCATGGGATAGATGACTTGTCAACGTTCTCTGGGCGTTTAGTATCCAGAATGAAAGCTCTCAGATAAATATAGATTACTTAGATTGGTGATTTTTTTGTTTGTTTGTTTTTGTTTTTTGTTTTTTATTTATATATATTTTTCTTGTTTTTTTTGTTTTTTTTTTTTTGGTAGTTAGGACTAATTTGGGTTTTTTTTTTATTTTTTATCACTGGCTTGGATGGGAGATATTGTTACACAGAAGGCTTTAAATAACAATATTGGGGCGAATTTAACGCCATCTTTGATTGGATGGGTCAATAAAGTTTTGTCATTATAACCATATATGTTGCTTATAATATAATTTATTGATTTAGTTATAAATGTTTTTCATACTTTTGCTTCTTCGTCATTTTAATAATAAATGACAGCTTTCAATTCACACATACTTGCATGTTTGTTTGTAATTCCTTCGTCCCATCAAACAGAGCAAGCCTGTGTGTACAAAAATGATATTTTTTATTAAAAATGATTTTTGGCAAACTTGGCGGTAATATTGAAAGCGGCATAACACTTTGACTTTATGTTGGAGAATTGCTAATACTAAGCTAGTTCCTTCCCCTGATGTTGTCTGATCTCAGAAGGCGCTTCAGTTGCAGATAGAAAGTGGCAGACAAATTTTGGAACTGAAATCATACCCACTATTCCTTTTTGGATAACCCATTTCGATAATAAATTATTGTTAAACCATTTTAAATTTGAAATAGTTTAACTTTGTACATTCATATTTTTACTTTGTTATACAAAATGTCAGTGTTACCCCATACTTGATGGTCGAATGTAACTCCATCTTTGATAGAATAGGCCAATAAGGTTTTATCTTTTTAACCATATATGTTGTTTATAAATATGATTTATTGATTTAATTATACATGTTTTTCATTGTGTGCTTCTTCGTCATTTTTTTTAAAACTTTCTACTAACATAAGCAACACGGAGTAGCAGCTGTCACATCTCATCTAGCATATGGATTCCTTGTGTGCTCTAAGCAGGATACATTTTGACAAATTAACCGATTTTTCAAGTTTGATTAAAAACTGGGCATATTGAGGAATAATAAACGACAGACTGATGGACGACATAAGCAAAATAGTGACGGAATATTGAATGGTTCTGTGAGGATGGTTAGTCTAACGCGTATCCCAGTTCCGCGCAACTGTTCTCGTCATTGACGCTAGGTTAATGATATTGTAATCCAACTAATTTTCGCGAGCGATTTATTTTCGCGACTTTCGCAAGTAGAAAAATAACGCGTATATAAATCGTCGCGAACATGTAAACTTTGGATCTATCCATATTTAACTACATCAAGTAAATTTGAAAATCGCAAAATAAATCGCCGCAAAATTGGCTAGAAAGGATTAAACGCGAAATAAAGTATCCGCGAAAATAAGTTGGTTTACAGTATTTAAATGACACAGCCATGTCGTGCATTTTACATCTTTTATTTAGAAATTAGAACATATGTTACCTGTTATCGATGGTGAGATTATTTTTCTGTTGTTCGATGGAATTGAAGGGCTAATGTGAGTAATGTTTCAATACACAATGGCTTATTATTTTTCTTATTTTGTGTTGAATGGACTTTCTTTAATGCCAGAGATGATAGCAATTAATAAGTCCTTAAAAGGAGGTTTATTTTTATTAATTGTATGAATTTTATAGTTGTTAAACAATGCTCAAATAATTATTTATATGTTTGTAATGATTGACAAAGACATGTTTTAAGTCAGACAATCCATTGACATAAGAAATCAACTACTTTATAATTGTTTTTTTTAACTTGAAATATAAAACCATTGTTCACATGTAATATTTCCGAGCTACTTCATTATATTTAATATGAAAAGACAGTGGAAGAGTAGATTCAACGATTCTTCTTTCAAGTAGATTTGATAGATATTATACATTACAACCATTTCCTTTTATAATTAATATTAGTATTGTGTGTGTTAGTTACGTCTAGGTTAGTCTATGAAATGGTATATACTATGAGATTTAGACCGAGGGGCTTGCCCCGAGCTCTTGATTTCATAGTATATACCTTTTCATAGACTATCCAATTTAGCACATATTTACAACTCGAGTAACCATTTAATTGATCTACTGATGGTTTATTTTGTCTGACTACTTGTATCACAGGTGTTTGTAAAACGGAGCTCATTAATGAAGTTTTGTTATTACAACCCAGTTCTATTGTTTTATTTCATAGTTCTATTTCTGAAACAAGTGTAAATTGAATAGATCTATTGTTACGAATAACAATGGATTTTGACCACAGAGTGTGACGAGCGGGGCTTCCTGAAACCCCTGCTTCTACATCCTGAAAACACAGTCCATTGTAATTCATAACAATAGAAATTGATTCTTTTTTAATAGCATGAACATAAGAAATTACTAATAGTGTTCACCACAAGTTATTTCAAGATATTAAAAAACACATTTTAGGAAATTCCTTTAGCGAAAAAATAATAAAGCATCTATTTTGAATAAAAAAAAATCTTTAAACACTCCTTTCCTTGAATGTAAATTTTTGATCCCTGTCATATGTCTCTATTCTAAAGCATTGATTTAAAAAAACGGGATTCTAACTCCCGGACACCCCCGTGGATTGCCCCAAAAGGGAGTTCCTAAATATTCAATCTGTATTTTTGTTTGTTGAGCGTGTCCGGTCGTCGGGTTTCTAATCCAGACACACATATCCCTCAGTATGTCCGAATATGAATATTTGTTTGTTCTTGAGAAGACGGGGGTTATAAAACAGTAACATATGAAATACATTTGAGATTACCTTCATTCAACTGATACAGGTAAGTACTTTGGGTTATTATATTGCCTTTATCTTTAGTCTCTTCTACCAAATCCAACGCGTGACTCAAAATGTCGTCCGTCTTATACCCGTCTATATTGACAACTGCATACCAAGAGCACGATGTATTTTCTTTTTTTGTAATAAGAACGCACGAAACGGTCAACCTTGACCTGCTGATCCATATTAGCACATGGATTTAACGGGAATATGCAAAACAGCAACTTTGACATTAGTAAAATCTACTCACTTGTCAAAGTTTGAACGAAGATAGCCATAGTAAGGTTACTAGTGAGGTTTCATTTAAAAAAAAATCTTATAAATCATGGTTTGATATTGTCAATAAATATGCTATCCGTTCTTTTTCATTTAATAATCAATGTTAACAAATATAGGGTTAAGCATCGGTTGCAAGTTAGTTATACACTTCGGGATACGGCGTATCTGGATAAGAAACCCCTCCGGCCTCCGGCCCTATCCCTCAGGGTATAACTATTCCATCTACTCACTAGTATCATTGTAAAATATGTGATTTCAAAAGGCCCTTGACTCCAGAATGAAAAGATGTAAGTTGCTGGTGTAAGTATGTTTATTGGTATAAAGCGGTGTTTCACTATGCAGTCATGTACTTCCATACATAGTAAGATGAAAAAATAAATTGACCAAAAGCAGGCAATAGTTAAAAAACAATTATTCAGAGAACAATTGAAGGTCTTTCAACCCATAAAGATCAATTTTGATATTGAAATATTAAAACTCAGTTAGATATATCATATCCAGCGTCAAATGATATCTTATTGACACTGATTCCAAAAATATATGGTTTCTATACATTTTTTCTAAATAAGGAAGATAAATTGTTACTTCCGGTTTGAAAAATGTCACTTCCGGTTTTATTTGATAGCTTACTTGATACTGATTCCAAAAATATATGGTTCAATATGCTTTTATATTAAATAAGTACAAAAAATAGCTACTTCCGGTTCACACCAGGTCACTTCCGGTTGGCTTTTCCATAGTCAAGTGGCTTGCCATGTAATGCAAAAAGTCCCATGGCTTTATCATGTATACATATGAGGTAAAAGCAAAGGTCAAAATCTAGAACGTCAATTTTACCTATGACCTTGAGCTCAATTGCAAGGTCATAAATCAAGGGCTTCAAATCAAAAGACTATAGGTCTTAATTATATATGGTCAATGAGTTATATCACTATATGCTTAACTTAATAAAAGAGGGGAGAAAACTCCAATTTAATATTAGCGTACCCTTTTAACCAAAATTTATGTGTTACGACATGTCGCAACTTACAATATAGTAAAAATATGTTGTCGATATCTTATACGGTTTTTGAAAAGAATTAAAAATAAGCCAAAATCAAAATTTAAAATATGACCTTGACCTCTGACCTAGACATAATTTTCTTATTTTTGGATCAAGGACCTCAAATCAAAAGATCCTAGGTCTCTATCGCTTATGGTTTACAAGATAGAAATGCATATCACTTATATCAAATGCATAAGGGGAAATAACTCTCATATGGAATATTCATATCGCTTCGGTCAAAAAAGGACAAATCATGCAAAGGATATAACGAGCAATTTTATAAAATAAATTTGTCGCTTTCTTTTACGGTTACGGAGGAAATGCAGTCACAAGGAACACAGTGTTTGGGAAGATAACTCTTACAAAGAAGATTGTTCGGCTTACAATGGGTGAAAATAAAAAGCGCATAAACTGTATGATACTATATAAAAAATATCTTAGCGACATATTGCGGAACAAAAATTTTACGCGAGAACAAAATTTGGCGGAAGAAAATAATAATAATAATAATAATCAGAACAAATACAATAGGTCTTTCCACAGAAAAGTGGAAAGACCTGATTAAATTGCAGTGGAAAACCCCATTTTTGGGCGATCAATGCTTTTGAATGGGGACATATGGTTGGAACCCCCCCCCCCTTTCCTGGGTTGGAACCCCTTTAAAAACGACTGGATCCGCCCCTGGTATGCCCCCATAGATAGTCTAGCGGATAGTCATTAAAAAGCAACTACCAATAGATCAACTAGGGTTTATGTTTTTTTTTTCAAAGTAAAAACTAAAAGATGTATTAGAACATGTATATACATATATGTATATAAGTGGCACATTCTCTTCCGTCATTATGGGTTTTCAATTCATGACATCGTCCTGAACATGCATGAAATATTTGCCACTGGACATGAAGCAACCAATAACCAATTTATAAATCAATTCATGACGAAATAGATCAAGTTGCCTTAATTTCCCTTCACAAGGTTTCATAGTACACACTTTTTTGTGTACAAAGTAATTGCATGGATGATAAATTATCACAATTTTAAGATGGCGATGTACTCTAATCAAGGTATAAAGAACCTTATTTGTTACTCTTTATTTAAATGAAAGAAACTTGCAATCGTCAAAATCATTTTTTAGATCCAAAGATTTTAATAGCAGGATATTTAAAAATCAATGTGAAAACTATATTACCAACTATTTAATTCACTTTGTAACACAGCATTTTATTTCAAATAGCCAGTGGCAATTTTTGTTTTAATATCTTGATTACGATACAATGAAATCTTACCCTTGTGGTCATTCATGTGTAGTTACTTAGTACACGGAAAAAGTATGTACTATGAAAATTAGAAGGCAATTTCTAGCAACTTGATTGGACAAGAAGTTGTAAGTATGTGCTAAATTACAATATTGTTTTTCCTCTTTACTATTCCATTTTTAAATATGTCACGACTATATAATACAAAAACAAAGGACATGGGGTATCCATCCATGACACAAAAACAATACATGCACTGCAAAAAACACACAGACAGCAAAGGAACAGCGCTTTTATTGCTGTTCTTCATCTCAAAGTCACATTGAGGCCTTTAACACGGAGCAAAAAAAAAAATTCACCTCACTGCAAGTTTAAGACGGCCCCTACCACCTGTATAAACTTTCCATAAATGATCATGCAATACTAGTGGTGATTAAAATTTTGAGCATTATCTTGAGAAAATATGATGCTTTTCACTCCTCTCTATGTTTATTTTGTACATTAAATTTTGTGGGATAATAAAACACCGGATAATATATTACCTTTAATCGTATGATACAGTTTCAACAGTTACGGCTCTTATTTAATAAGAGTTACAAAACATTTTAGTATACACATTATAGCAACTACAAAATTTATATCATCAATAACAGATAGTTTATGTCTCCTTTGAACCTCCTGTTCTATATTCCAATCACTTGATCTTTGTTAATGCACGAAATGTTGTTCTCATGTTTGCATTCAATTTCCAAATATTTGTATAAAAAAGAAGATGTGGTATGATTGCTAATGAGACAACTCTCCACAAGAGACCAAATGACACAGAAATTAACAACTATAGGTCACCGTATGGCCTTCAACAATGAGCAAAGCCCATACCGCACAGTCAGCTATAAAAGGCCCCGAAATGACAATGTAAAACAATTCAAACGAGAAAACTAACGGTCTAATTTATGTACAAAAAATGAACGAAAAACAAATATGTAACACATAAACAAACGACAACCACTGAATTACAAGCTCCTGACTTGGGACAGGCACATGCATGTGTTTGTTTGAATCAATTATTCAACTTAGCTATTTAACGGAAGGTAACTCCAAGGAATGTTAAAGGAATTTCATATTTTACTTGTAATAAGAAAACAAGCTAGGTGACACAGTTTTTTATTTTATTTTCTAAAAACATATTTTATAACCTATCTTCTCATATTTTATTTTCAAAATTCGATCTCATAGATTTTTTTTATTCACAAAAAAGTGGGTTTTTTTTATGAATAATCTATGCAAATTTGGACACTTTTGAACGACTTGTAGCTTGAAAAATAGCACGGTGACCCATATGTCTGGTTATATTTATGAAAAAAGCATGGTAAAATCTACATTTTGGCAAAGTAAAAGAAAACATTTGTCTGATGTAATGTATACCGATAATCCACCTTAAATGTATATATGAATTCCTCTTAATGTCGCAGTAACAAATGCATTATTTATTAAAATGCACCACTGTAGTATTGCGTATATTTTATTCATCAACAGTAATATTCGACACATGACAAATTTTAATTGATACGTCGATAATGAAACTAACACTTGATAAATCCAGTATTTTCTAAGTGATTTTCTTTATTACTCTTCATCAAGAATGCTTAAAACTCGATATGTGAAAGACGGGATGCATAAATACTTAGAGACCAAGTATCAAAGGGACATAAACAGAATAATCAACAACATTGAAGGTGAACCTTGCCTGAAAGCAATGATTAGTAGATATTGTTCTCGACTGAATCAACGGAAGTGTCTTCAGTCACAGTTTGGCCTTATGAATTATCTTAACTTGACATCAGATTATTATAGAGGTCTTTATTTGAGACCTATCTTTAAAATTGTCATACCAACACAACATATAGGTTCCGTGTTTATTTTTATTTAGAATTACTTAAAGACCTTTTGTAGGAGGACTGCCGTAAGTTAACTTGTATATACAAAGTTCTAGGTGACCATACCTTACTGTTGACTGTTATTGAATATATGTTTCACAGATGACGACGGATATGTTCTATGTGTCGTAACAACAATTTCATCCTCCTTTCGTCGAATGTGACTTACCGAATTAGACTTATCACGTGTTTGTTCTTACATGAGCAACACGACGGGCACAGGATCTGCTTACACTTCAGGAGCACCTAAGATCGCTCCTGGTTTTTTGCTCAGTCTTTTGTTTTCTGTGTTGTGTTTTGTGTACTATTGTTTGTCAGATCATCGTTATTTGTTTTAGCCATAACATTGTCAGTTTGTTATCGACTTATGAGCTTGGATGTCCGTTTGGTATATGTCGCCCCTCGTTTACATTGTATCATATATATTTGCGAAAAAAATCTTAAAATAATATACAAGCGAAACAAAACATTGTTTTTACTTTACAACAATGCCATTGCAAGGGGAATATTTTATCCTTGTTTGTTTGTGTATTCAGTGACTTGGAGTTGGAAATAATTTAAATTATTATTTAATTATTATAATTTAAATTTCGACCAACATCGAACAGTATATTTAAAAACGTTTAAGGAACAACCATTTGATTTTGTGAGGAACTAGGAAACCAGGAATGTCTGGAATATTCATTTCTGTATCAACTTGACACAGAATATTTATCTCAGTCACAAAAACAACAAAAGTATTTGACTGCATGTTAAACTTTTTATTCAACTATAAATACAATTCAACAAAATAAATTGCGCTGGTGATAATCGAGTGATCCCTCTTCTGTCAAAGATTGAATTAAAACAAAAACACTTACACTGAAGTTTTTTAAGAATTCAAAAAAGAAATGATTTTGAAAATATTCTTTTTATGTTTCAAAAGTTTTCTTACTAATAGACTTATTTATTTTTTAACATTTACAAGTAGTACGAGACTCTATTTTTTACAAACCTGTAAAACTTTGTCAAACCTTCAACGATTCATAAAACTTTCGAACACATCGACGAAAGTTTCTTTACGATATAACATTACTTCTCAAACATCAAGAGATACCATCAAGGGATAATTTGGAATTTGGTTTTCTCCATTTAAACATGTTTTACTATAAAATAACTTAGTTTATTACAGTCAAAATTTATTAAGAGTCTGCGGTTAAACATGTTAAATATAATAAAACTTGAATACCTTTGTCATATATTAATATAGCACCCTTAACCAAATTTACTTTATTTTATTGATTATTTGTTTGTATATGATACGTAGATATAGTTTGTGGAGTAAGCATTACACTTTTACACTCTTACAATACATGCAATAACAGCAGCAGCTGCGGGAAGAATTATTTATTATACAATATTTACTATTATATGTCTCTGTCGCTAATAGAACATAAGGTTTTTCAGAGCCCTTAGCGAAATTGTACATGGCATATTTCTTTTGTTTAACTAGTTAAGTTTAGGTCAATAAAATACAGAGGAATAGTATCATCTACTTTTAAAAAAATATTCTATGTAAAAGTATAAAACGTTTCTAGTAATATCCATCACACTATACAATTGAAGGAATAACTTAATCAAAATATATATAATTGTTTATGACTTCTCTGATTTCTAAGAAGTATATTAATATTGTTCATTTTAAAATATGAACGCCATCTCTTTCTTGTTCTGTGTGCCTTAAGATATAACTTTTGCCTGTGTATACTGTGTTTCATTCGCTATATTAAGTGAAATAAGTCAAATAAAATTATTTAAACATTCAGGATTTTATTTTCATTGTTCATTTATAAAGATTTATACACATATTACATGAAACATGTTTATATTGACATTTGTGTCAGTGTTGATTTTAGATTTAATCTGTTCTATACTAATATTAATCGATCTGAAATATCATATGTCATCAACTGCATGTCAGATATAATACGTTGATGAAAACATATATATTATCATTGGATTCCAATATGTTAAAAACATGTTGTTATTGTTACCAATCAAAGAATAACAGTCATTTCAAGTATTTTATATCGTATTTGTACATGCCACTTAAAATATCTGTATTTAAGAAAAGATTTCAGAACTAAATTCAATCATTTGTATGCAGCTATAGTATGCAACATTTCCAAAAATAAGTTGATATTTATAACAATTGATACTTGTAAATTATTTCAAGTTAACAAGAACTTCTGCTTATAACTAAGATATCTTTGGTGAGTTTTTGCAACCGAGTGGTTGAGACGCTGTTGGTGTCTTTTTTTTCTTTTTTTTTTTTTTTTTGTTAAACAGGTTGTCACCTTCCAGAAGTGAAAACTCCTATGCTGACAAAATATCAGTCATACGATCATTTTCGGTAAATCTTTAATAAAAAAAGTGTGTCTACACCAAGGTTTATAGTTGCCATCATGTATAATTTGCACTATCAATCTCATTAGAGCAAGTTTTTTTTTCTGTCGGTACGCGTGAGTTAGTTCTTATGTAATGTTTGCATTGTTCAATATCTTATTCTCCGTGATGTATTTTGTGGAATGTTATTTGTCTTTGTTGTGCCATTTTACTTTCTGTCTTTCATCACACAGCTGTTTTCCTACGTTTTCACAGCCAACCAACGACAATTGTGTTTTCCTTATCTGACCCAAATGGCCCGTGTGATCTATTGCAATCAATTGGCATCAGTCGTCATCAATTTACTTATCAAGCTTGTTCACAATCAGTCTTGTCTAACATTGTTAATGACATGAATCTCATAAACCAGTGGTCACTGCATATAATCGCCATCGGAATTTTGGTACCACCGAAGCGGGCGGACAGAGAGGTCATAAACAATGAAAAGTTTTTTCTTTTACTAAACCATTCTTATCGATTTGATAAGATTAATCTCAATGACATGATTTTCTTACGAATACTGTTTTAATATTTTATGCCAAACAGTACTAAACGAAGACAAAATTATGTGTAAATCTAAAGAATTCTGCACCTATTAACTAAAAAAAATTTAGAGGTCCATTGTCTTCTGTTGCCAATCAGGACAGTGATTCAAATGCTTTTCTCTCTTTTTCCAGATGTTTTCTAAAAATATGACAGTGTGATTTCATAAGGTTTATAGGTTTCTTTTTCTCAAAAAGATGTTTTCGAAAGGATATTAATTATACGGCGAATTGCACGATAATATTATTTTCTGTCCGGCGTTGTGTAACTTACTGCAATACATAACATAACAAATGCCATACAATGTATGGTCTGCTATAAGTTAATATAGTGCATGTATAAGGTATTCCAGTTAAAATTTAAAGTTACCCAAATGATCATTAAAAACAGGTATATAAATGGCTAAGTGCTTATATTTCTCACATGTAACACTGATTTTCATTGGTGTGTACTATTTGGTGATTAAAAGTGACTCTAAAAATAAAACCGTTGATCAACTTTGTTATGTAATGGGAAGTAACTCCAGCTAATTTATACGAATTTTATAAGTAAAGAGAGGTAACTCTAGCTGCATTACTTACCAAACACTGTTATAGTCTGTTTCAAAATAATCAAAGCTTTAAATTTTAAGACTGTTTATTATCTGAAATAAACAAAAACAAGTTTAGTTTATTTTCATCTTACAAATCTATTCAAATAGGAAGAGATCAAAATGTCAAACATTTTCATATGTTCATTTTTTGTTCATGTATCCTGGGACAAATATAGAATCATGCATTGGTCCAAGCTGAATGAATCATTGATTCAAATCCACAGGCACTTGTCTCAGAATTTGTTTTCCCTATATACCTTAATATTCAGGTACATAGGAAACTTTTTTTCTGAGACAAGTGCCTGTGTTCAAATCTGAGGAATGTAATTACTGCTTTTGATTTTGAATAACTTTTAATCAAACAAATTAAATTTTCTCTGAAAATCATTTTTGACTTTAATACAGAAGTGATTACAAGGAACCTTACCATCAAAACTGAATGTTCCATCATCTCTATCTTCCAATATTTCTGAAAGTTCCAAACAGTATACTTCTCCTGTATTTTCTGGTAGAATACTGTCCCAGTAGCTAATCTGAAATAAAACAATGGTATAAGTATGCTATTCATTGGAATAAAAAAATGTGCTTTCATCTACATTTTTTAAATAAATTTAAAAAAGCATGTGCAACTAGCTGAAGCGTGTCTTGTCCATTAACTATATAGAAAGGAAGTTAAGCTTAGCAGATAAATTATAGTAAAATTGAAAATAACTTTTATTCTTGCAAGGCTTACATAAAATGTTATAAAAGCATGAATGCAACTAGCAATTAAAGCAGCTTATCAAAGCATTAAGCATATGTATGTCTTATTCTCATCAATACATTACAAGCACAAAATCATAAAAACTGTGTTACTGACATTGATATTTTCGGAAGAAAATACAGTTACATTTTTTTTAGGTTAAATTCTTCTCTATATTTGAATATGATACTAATTATTTAATGCTTTTCATTTTCTTCCAAAAATAAAAATGTTACAATGAGATAATTAAAAGAGAGTACAAATTAGAAAATAAGGATAGACCTGTAAATATACAAAGTAACTAATTTGAATATTAAGAGCCAGTCTTGGTAAGAATCAGTCTCTGTAAGAATCAGCCAATTTAAAAGAAATTTGTATAGAAAAAAACTGACCTCACCATACTATTTTGAATATACATGTATCTTCATTCTCAGTTAGAACTGATAGGTCTTTTGTTTGTGTTTTTTGGTTAGAATAAAAGCAAATTACAGAGTTGGTTCCCCTTAAATGTTAATTTCTAGTGCATTTCAACCAAATTATAACTTGAATTACATGTACCAGAACAGGAAAAAGAAATGCATGTTATATTCGGGCATCATTATATATTTTGAAATTTAATTGTAAAACTTGTAAACTTGGGCAGTATCATGTTTTTCATGTTTTCACTACTGCATGATTCTTAGGGAGACTGGCACATAATTAATATGCATTCATTTTGTTTATAATCCCTATATAAACAAAATCATTAATTATTATTCGACTTTAACTAAGGAACTGAGGGCAAACAAAAATTTAGGGGTATTTCGCAAGAAAATAAAGTGGGTAGTTATTCTATTTAAGATTTCATGCAGGTTCTTCATGCAAAATTAAAGGAAAAATGATTATCATGATGAAAAACTGAATGATCACCAAGTTGGTATATATGGAAATAGTACAGTGAATACCATTTCAGAAACATTGTGAGATTAAGGGAAACACTTATATACTCCATGTGTACTGGACCAAAAAAATTTTGTGAAATTAAGATTACAGTGAACTGTCAAAATTTTAAAATAGATGATTGATAACCTCAAATTCCCTATCGTTGAAAGAAAGAACTTTGCCCCTCCATGTTTGGTCACTCCAAGTATGTGAAACATATTTTTCAATGATTCCAGATGGCTTATTTCGTATGGTCATTATGAGATCTTCTGTTTCCTTATTTTTTTCCATTTTTCATTATCATTCTTCAAATTGATAAGGCTTACTAAATTCTCAACTAAATCTTTTGTGTCATGTTGTTTTCCTTTCTTACTAAATTGTATCAAATGTTTATTATTGTGACCGAGATTGATATGTTCTTTCACCATATTAATTTGTGACTTCAAAGCCAAAATTTTATCTTTTTTGGTTCTAATTTTGCAAATATTTTCTTCGATTATTTTTTTATTTTTCCAAATTCCAATGGTTTCCAAATCTTTAAGCATTTTGCATTTTGATAGCCTTCTTTTTCCTCTCTTTTCGTTTTAGCCTTTTGTCTTTCTTCTATTATTTTTATTCTATTATCGTGAAGTTTTTCTGTTTCAATTTGGAATTGTTTATAAATTCTGCATTATTGCGTACTGCTTTGTTTATGATGTGACCTTTTTCAGACTCTTTTTTTTTTTCTTTCAACCATTCTGCTGTTTTATTGTTTTTATACAATAATTTAGATTCTACTGTGCATAAGGTACAGTGTGGAGCACGTTTAAGTTCAGCGTCAAGTTGACCAAATACTCTCTCCACTGAAATATTGTTGGACGGACATGTTTTCGTTGACTAAATTAAATCATCTGAAGGTTGAAAAAATTTTCCAGATGGAAGGAAATCTTTAAATAAAGTTTTAGATTTTTCCTTTAATTTAATACAAAAGCGTTTCAAAAAAGACTCAGTAGCTGCATCAAGAGAGGATGAATGTTTAAATAAAAGTTCAGTAACAGGATCCAGTGGTAATGTTGGTCCAGGAAGAAGCTGTAAAGAATTTTGAAGAAGAAGTGATGGATTTTCGGAAGCTGTTTCTAAAAGTTGTATTAAAAGTTGGTAAATTGGTTCCATCTGTAGAGCATTTCTGTTCTCATTCATCGCTTCATTCCAGTATGGTTGAGTAATAACTTTACAAATAATTCCTAATGCTAGAGCAGATGGCCAAGATATTGTCATCTTGTAATGCATTAAAAATATAATTTTCGGTAAAATTCAATGTACATTTTGAAGTTTGAAAATAATTAATCAAATGGCTCTGCAAAAAACAGGTTCCTGCAGCATTGAAGAAAAGTGTGTTAAATCGATTGCCACGGAAACTAACAATAGGAATGTTTATTATGCCCTTTTCTCTTAAATAGGTAGGAACATATAAGGGGTCGCCGGTGCCATCTTTGTAAATAAGTTTAGAAATCGATCGAATAAGGTTTTCTGTTGAGGAGAATATTGGCCTTTCATTAGTTTCTTTGCCAAACCCTTTTATTTTGAGCTCTTTTTCTATATCTTGTAGTTCTTTCTTACAAACATCGGAAAACTGTAACAACGGATGTACAGAACATTAAAAAGAGTTTGCGGTTTTATCTGTTGCTTCATTCAAGATGTTATTTATTTTCTGCTCAGTTGCGCTTCTATCTGTCATAAAACTTGACACTTTATTAAGTACTAATCCAGGATCACATATGTTTGTTAAAGTCTCATTGACACACGATACATATGTGGTGGCTTTCCCTTCTATAACCTCAGCTACACCTACTGTAAAGGTTTTTTCACCTGTAGTTAACTGGTTTGCGTAATAATGATGCCCTTTTTTAGTAGTGGCATCTCGCTGCATTGTAAAATTGTCAGGAGATGCCAATACTTCATTCAAATGCTGCTGCGCAACCAGGCCAACTTCGGATGATATATTACCTACAGTTGATTTACTTGGCAGGTCAGATATCTCAATATCAACAAGTGACAGAACTGATTTTATCACTGAATTAACATTGTTAAGACCAACACCTTTGGTACAGGGGAAATAGTACAATTATCTAAGTTTGTCACTATATGGTCTTCCTTTTTTATTACTACGACATTCAAAAACTTCTTTTATCGAATTGTTACAATTATTATTTTCATCACTAGCCAAATCTAACTCGGACCTTAAATTATCTAATTCTCTCTTGATCGTGTTGCAGTGTGTGCTCTTTTCCTGCATTTTACATATATTTTTCTTTTTTAACTTTAGTTTCAGGTTTACATTAACAATTTCCTGCCTTTTCAATTTTTTAATCAATTTCGTCACCCTTTTTTGTAAATCATAGTTCTGGTTTTTCAGTGCATCATTTCTTTCATCAAGATAAGTTACGTTAATTTCAGCTTTCTTCAGTTTTTTTTTCTATTTCACTAATATATGTTATACATTTTACGGCTTTTTTCGGAAACAAAAAATCTTTATTCAAATATTGCTGATATCTGTCTAAGTTTCGCGCATGTTGGAGACGCTTTGCTGTATTATATGCCCTTTTGACTCTGGAATATAGACTGCTTTTGTTGACAGAATCTTTTTGTTTTCCAGATATTTCACACAAAAAGGTATGAATAAGTTTCTGACTTCCGCTAAATTTTTTAAAGGCTTCAATCACAATTTCATGTTTTACTTTGGTATTGGCCTGTACAGAATTTGACATTTTGACAGTTCAAGGTTTTTCAAATATTTATTACCCTTGTTGCTAAAAAATGTAAAATTAAAAGATTTACTCTATAATATGTGTGCAATTTTCACATCATTTTGAAGTTGTGAACGTGCATTTCTAATTGCAAGTGTTTTTAAAATTAATAAACATGAAAATTTTGGTATTCTCACCGTAAATAACAGTTATTTCACTTAAACCCTGAGCAGTATTATTGTTTCCTTTTTTCTTTATATGTTTTGTTATGCAATATATATATATATATATAGATATTAGATGCAAAATTCCACATTAAATCTATCTAGGTGTGATTCCATTAAAAAATTAAATTTTTAGTATTAGTAAAATTTAAATATATAAACACGATCGATGTCTTTCAAAATTACTTTATTTTTATCAATAGTACCGCTTAAGTCGACGTTAGCCGTCTTGACCTTGTTGTAGGGTATGAATGATTTGTTCATTGTTGAAGACCCTACATCAACTGTCAAGATGAAGAACAGGAATAAAAGCCCTGTTCATTGATAATTTTCTATGTTTTCTATGTATTGTGTGCGATTTTGTCCCATGTACATTTACTCCATATCCTTTCATTTTCTACAGTCAACTGAAAACTTTAAAAGTACATTTCAAATGATATGTCATGTATGTAGAGAATATAATAGTATAATTGTGACTAGCAAAACATTTTATAATAAAATGCTCCACTGGGCGCAGCTTGATACGACCGCAGAGGTCGAACCCTGAACAGTTGGGGCAAGTATGGACACAACATTCAAGCTTGATACAGCACTGAATTTGGATTGTGATTAAATATTTTACACAGCATAGGTTTCTGACACAGAATGAATGTGGTCTAAGAACTTAAAAATTTTTAATTTACCTATTCAAACCATATCATTATTATTTGCTTTTATATATAAATCAGAAATAACCAATTTAAAATGGAAATTTTAAAGAAAACAAAATCCCCAAACTCAATCCCAGCCTTCCCTTTGTGGTATGGTACCTTGCAGTACAATTTCAGAGAGATCCATACACTTGAACACAAGTTATTGTCTGGAACTAGAAAAATGCTTATTTTTGGCCCCTTTTTTTGCCCCATATTCCTAATCGTTTTGCGCAATTACCCCAAAATTCAATTCCAGCTTTCCCTTTGTGATATGGAACCTTGTAGTACAATTTCAGAAAGATCCATACACTTACACACAAGTTATTATCATGAAACTAGAAAAATGCTTGTTTTTTGGCCCTTCGTGATATGGAATCTTGTGGTACAATGTCAGAGAGATCCATACACTAACACACAAGTTATGTCTGGAAGTTCCAAAAAAATTTATTTTTGGCCCCTAATTCCATAACTGTTGGTACCATAACCCCAAAATCAATCCCAACCTTTCTTTTGTGGTATTGAAACTTATGGTAAAATTTCATAGAGATCCATTCACTTAAACTAAAGTTATTGTGCGAAAATTAATGTGTCTTCAGACGACGACGACGCCGCCAACGTCATACCAATATACAGCCGCAAAATTTTGTTGCGGTGTATAAAAAGCTTGCTAAAAAGTTTGTTTGGCATAAATTGTGTAGTTTTGACATACTGTGAGATACAACAGTTAAGAACTCGTTTAATTTCAGTGCAACAATATAATATAATATATGAATAAGTGATAATGGGTGGCAAATGGTCATGAAGAATAAAGATATCCTTTTGATAAAGTTTGAAAACAAATTATCTTCCAAACAGCAGCATTTTTTCCAACTATAAATTATTTCACTTCCTCAAACTATAAAAGGTAGAATTAAATATTTTTGAAAAAATAATTCAACCAGTATACATTTAAGCAGCAACATCCATATTAAGCCACCCTGCTTATTCTAAAACTAAAACAGTATTTAAAAAGTTTGGAAGTATCTCACATTTTATTTCATACATTTAAGAAGTCTTTCAGAATGAGAAGAGCCAGTTTCAGAATCACTTGACTCTTCATTCTGTTTCCTTTTTAAACCTATGAAAATAGATGTCTCCTGCACTTCAGATGGTATTTCAATTTCAGTTTTGC
This sequence comes from Mytilus coruscus, assembly GCA_017311375.1. Classification (NCBI taxonomy): domain Eukaryota; kingdom Metazoa; phylum Mollusca; class Bivalvia; order Mytilida; family Mytilidae; genus Mytilus; species Mytilus coruscus. The sequence goes on from CM029606.1 coordinate 3,619,415, forward strand.
TGATGGTAGGGTTAATTAATTTAGCTGATGCATGTGCATGGCTTAAATTAGTTGGACCCTGTGTTTCAGCATCACTTAAACTAATACCATCTGGTCCCACAGGCTCAAATAGTAACTGACTGTCAAAGTCATCAAACTCAAAAGATTGAAATGACTTCTCAGTCAGGTACATATCTGTCCTACAGAAAGAGGGCATCTGTGTTTCATCATCACTAAATGAATGTAAAACAACAGAAGCCTCATTTTCCCTGGGTAATTCGATTTCATCTGAACAAGAACAAACAAGATTTTCAGGGTTATTTCCAAAAGTCATGTCACATGTTAGTTCAGATGTTATGACGTCTTTCACACTTTCTGATTTATCTGACTCACTCATGCTCATAATAAGAGAATCAGTTAAATCATTTGCACATGAACTTGCATCAACAATAATGCTAGAATATCTTCTACATACACAACAGGTGCATGCTTCACCTAGATAGGGAACATGATCTGCGAGAGTATCTGAAATAGTGCCGTCTGGCAGTATTTCACAATAATTCCCAGTTATGTATCTATACATAATGGCATAACGACAATTATCAAAACTGTAAAATGTCTGCCAATTACCACCCAGGGTCAAGTTATCACCTGTTGCCATTTCTGTAATGTGTAATAAGACAGTATTTCTAATATTTTCACAAACTATTTATGCCTATATTTGACATATTGTTTATTCTTTCACAACAAACCTTAAGTTATTGTCTTTCAAATCAATAAATTAAAAAAAAAAAAACATGCAAATCAGGCAAAAAAGCAGTTGTATAAGAAATTTTAAATATTTGGTTTAAGACTTACATGTCTGTCAAATAGCTGTACTAGAGCTTCAAAATGTAATTGTGTGGCTCAATTTAAACACCCTCTATCTGTAAAAAAATCAAAGGTTTTTATACATTTTGCATATATTGAATTGACAAGTCTCAGGTTTTATAAAATGTCTTTTATGTGATCGCATTGTTGAATAAGTTTTCTTTTAAATCTGATTAATAAAAAAATCAAAAGATTGCTCTTTAGACAATTAAGAAAGGAAGTAATCCATATATTAAATTATTATCTCCTTTTTAAATATTGGCATTAACTATTCATTATTCTCTAATGTGTTATTTTTTCTCTAACCTTAATGTCTTTTAAATTATTGATATAATTGTTTGCTTGATATCTTGCAGGAGTTGGAACCCTATTGTTTTATCTTAATCCAGCCACCTTACCAAAATTGTATTTCTTGGTTAATAAAAACATCATTGTTGTTTCTTGATCACCTATTACAAATAATGTCACAGTTCTAGCTGGAACCCTCAGGTTACATAACACTTGGATTGCCTGATTAATGGTCCACACGAACATGTGTAATAACCGTTCACCATGCTTACATGTTACAGTGCCAACTAGCATAAAGCAGAGGGTGACTAAGGACCAAGAGGTGCATAAACTGTGAAGCAAGACATTAATCTTTTGATTATTATCATGCATGCATTGCATGTGTATAGTGAAAGAGAGAGAAGTTTGTGCACATGCCATTAGAAACATTTAGTAGAAAGCATGTAATATTGTTTGCAGTTATCAATATGACAACATAATATATATGACAATGGTGATACTATCTTTTAAAAAGCATACCAAAATGAAGAAAACACCAAAATCTTTCTTTGCTAGACCTCTGTTGTCAGCAAATTATTATCTAAAAATCATAAAAATCTAATATTTATTATAATTCTTGATATTGGTATAAAGTTAAATTGACAGTAATATGCATATGATAATCATCTAAAATTGTAAAAGTGACTCTACCTAAATTTGTACTTGATCTGAGTTTTTTACAAATAAGCATTGTGTGTACGTTTCATAACAAGTAGTTGATGCAAACCTAAGTTAGAGAACAGAAACAAAGTTCAGAAATTTTTGGATTTGTAAAGGGGCTTAACTCTAGAACGGTAAAAGTGACACCACCAAAATTTAAACTTGATATGTGTTTTGTGGTAATAAACATTGTGTATAAGTTTCATTATATGGCTGAGGCAAACTAATGTAGGAGAACAGAAACTAAAAATTCACAATTTTTTTCATTTGTAAAGGGGCATAACTCTAGCTTGGCAAAAGTGACACCACCAAAATTCAAACTTGATCTGTGTTTTGTGGTAATAATATTTTATCTATTGTTTGATGTTTATTTTTTTTTTCTACCTTAACAGCAGTTTTAGAGAGCTTAATGTTTTTACAGTGCACATTTTAATTTGTGCCACTTCCAAAATTTTTTTTTTGGTGGTCTCGTCTAATGTACTTTAATATCCCATACCTTCTTATAATTGTATAAATTTAACTTTGTTTATAATTTAATGGTTTGGAGGTTATGTTAATTGAAATATAAGTAATGTCTACTTACCAAATATGAAAACAAAATAAGTAAGGTGTGGTTGTCTTCTGTATCAGAATATCAACTAATCACTATATAATACAAGAAACTCCTACAACAAAGAAACTAGTGTAGGCTGCTTTTCAATATCAAATTAGAGCATTGTTGCATTAAATTACTTCAAAAAGAAACACCAATCACTATTAAAATAATTATTACCATTTGGTTGCACTGTAGATAGATTATCAACTTTTAAGAGGACTCATAGATGATTACTTATATATTTTTTTCTACCTTAACAGCAGTTTCAGATAGCTCAATGTTTTTACAGTGCATATTTTTATTTGTGCCACTTCCTAATATTTCTTTTTTTTGTGGTCTTTTTTAATGTACTTTAATATCCCATATCTTCTTATAATTGTATAAATTTCACTTTGTTTATAATTCAATGGTTTGGAGGTTATGGTAATTGAAATATAAGTATCACTTTTTATAAGTCTACTTACCAAATATGAAAACAAAATAAGTAAGGTGGTTGTCTTCTGTATCAAAATATCCACTTATCACTATATAATACAAGAAACTCCTACAACAAAGAAACCAGTGTAGGCTGCTATTCAATATCAAATTAGAGCATTGTTGCATTAATTTACTTTAAAAAGAGACACCAATCACTATTAAAATAATTATTACCATTTGGTTGCACAGTAGATAGATAATCAACTTTTATTTGGACCTCATAGATGATTACTTAAGTTGTGATACCCTTATTAAATATAAAGACCATTTACCATATCAATAACACATTGATCAAAGTAATCCTGCCTCTTGGCTATGTACATTGTGGACCAATTATCATAATGACCCATTGATTATATAGGGATTATAATAAACATTTGATCAAGCATTTGATTAAGAAATAAATAATAAGCAGGCCTAAGTTGAAATATTCAATGACCCTCCACCTTTATATACATATATAAAACTTGTTGACAAGAAGCTGCTGTAACCACTTTATTTTCTGAGTATAATTGTACAGTTGTGAGAAAGACATCTTTTCAACAACAGGTTTCCTATAAATAATATAGATACTACTTTTATTTCACATGTTTGACTTTTTTCATATTTAAAAAGAAAGACCAAAGCTGCACTGCACTATCACATCCAAAAAAGTCTATTGTATAAGGGGGTTAACTCGAGTTGCCCGAAACCCGTATTTTTCGTAGAAACCAAGTCACCGACGACCGACTGATTTATTTTCCAACATTTAGATAAATTATAATGAATATACATTAATAAGTATAATTTGGTATGAAGTAGCCCGCAAGCTTGATGCTGTTTGATACATTTTGCAATAAAAATGGCAGTGTCCGTCTTTCCGACCTCATCGTTTAACAGGACTATTTTCCAAACGCAAAAACCAGTATGAAACTCACGTGTATTGATAAGATTTGAACAAAAACAGTTAGGCCTTACCTTAAACAATTATTACATTCAGCAAATATTAATATTGGTCTTGTGGTTGATGTAGAAAGCACCTTTCGAAATGGAATACCGACAAGATTGTGAAAAGCATGAGAATGAGAATACCGGAAGCAATAAATTTTTCGTTCTTTTAGGGCGCCACCTAGTGACCATTGGAATAGCTACATGTATATCATCTCATCATCATATAAGTCAGCAATCACAGGTAATATTCTACTTCGCTAGCACTTCTTCCTTATTTAACAAGTAATTTCTCATCAATAAAAAAAAGGTAGCCATTATGTAGACAACTGTCAATATATTATTGTTAAGTTTGCATCATTGCGTTCACTAAGTGGAAGTTTTCTTTTGAATGACAAATATTTGTTCTATCTAACTATCACATATGTAGCTCTTCAACTGTTTCCATTCTTGTTCATTCCTGACTTTCAAATATTCGGCTTCCAGCGTTGCTGGTGATGGCAATTCCAGAAAAGCGTTTCGGACGCATAAAATTTATAAAGTGTTATTTTCATATTTTGTATATATGTTCCATATGTAAGGACACATTTTGAAAGTTCCATTGAACCTTAAAATAATTCTATAAATATATTACCCGAAAGTACTGACTATACATTTTTGGAAACCGAAGACAAAACTACATGTATAAATAACAAACAAAATAATAATAAAAAAACTTTGCATTTGCAACACCCAAAAATAAAAGTCTATCGTTTAGCAAGCTTGGCAGAAATTTAAGTGCCGGGCGACTTTTTCTTTGGAAGTGCATTCTCATGAACAAGGTCAGTAATGAACCTATTTAACTTTATTTATGATATTGTGCAAAATAAAATAAAATAGATTTAAAAGTAAGACGTGCACTTATTTACCAGCTCTAGGTTATTTTTTCTCAAACACATCTGACTTGTTTTGATGATATAAAGTATTATTTTCATTTACTAGCACTGGGTCGATACCTCTGCTGGTTGACTGCTATCCCCAAGAATTTCACCAGCTTAGTAGACAGTGATTTTCAGTAATGACATGACTTATAACTTACATTCCTAAATTTCCCAGTTCATAAATAAAAAAATTATTAAGAAACTATAGTTCTAACACCCTCAGGCAAAGTTAAGCTTATATTAACTTGGTTTTTCTTTCTGAGTCCCCTTTGATCATGTAGCCAAAACGTTTCTACGTATTGACACATCCTTGCTTTCAAACATTGAGGTTTAATCGTTCCTAATGAAGGCAAACCAAAAAAAGCTCTTCGGACGACGGAAATTTATAAGAGTGTTATTTTCATTGATTCCTAGTCATCAAATTGATATTGTTTCATAAAAATGTAAATAGTTTATGTATCGAAATCAACCTTTAGACTTAAAATGTAACAATATTTGATTCAGAAGATGATATACAATTTTTACTTTTGTTTAACTTTTTAATAACAATTCAGTGAACACAAAATACGCCTGAATGTAAAAGGTGACACGACTTACTCTTTCAACATTAGATTATTACCATTTGCAATATTTGCATAAAATTGTTTTCTTACAAAAAATAACAGATTTTTTTCTCAATTTGTTTAACTGATAATTTATTACAAGTATTTTCTAAAATATAATAAAAGTATAACAGTATAACTAGGTCAGCATGTTTGTACACATCCGTTCGTGCAAGTTTACAACTTGAAAGGCAAAATTTGATTTTTTTTTAACTCATCCAACAGTTTCATCTCCTGAGTTTGCACAAAAAAAGACATTTATCCGAGATTGGATTATCTTATTCAGGTTAATATTCTTACATGAAGCACTGAGAAACATTCAAAATGAAATTACTAAGCATTTTATAAAGATGATTACATAAGTATTCCCCAAAAATATTTAATTCAATATCGTCTAATAATAAAGCCTTTTGAGAAAAAATCAATATTGTTAGTAAACATTACGTTAATTTCACGATATCTCTGAATTCTCAGAATTCCTTAACGAAATATTAGTAGTCATGATCTATCTAGAAACAGCTATAGTATACATGAACGCGGTATTCTTTATTTCACCCCATATAGATGATATAGATAAACATCATGTTCAATTCACTATCGTTCAATAATTAAGCTGTATGACTTTGCCTTTTGACAAAAAAGTTCATATTGTTATTTAAAGTCACATTAAATATCACGCTATTTTCATGATGTCCGGATTCATTAACAAAATACTAGTAGTCAGTAAATATTTTGAGAAATCTACAGTTTATTTGATGAACATGGTACTCTCCTCATTATATTCATTTTATTTTCAAATAGAGATGATTAGAATAAATCTACAATTAAACTTATCTATTTAATAGATATAAGAAGATGTGGTATGAGTGCCAATGAGACAACTCTCCATCCAAGTCAAAATTTTCAAAAGTAAACCATTATAGGTCAAAGTACGGTCTTCAATACGGAGCCTTGGCGCACACCGAACAGCAAGCTATAAAGGGCCCCAAAAATTACTAGTGTAAAACCATTCAAACGGGAAAACCAACGGTCTAATCTATATAAAAAAAACGAGAAACACATATGAACCACATCAACAAAGGACAACTACTGAACATCAGATTCCTGACTTTTAAATTGATCTGGGTTTAAGTGAAGATACCTTTAGTTCTAAAAATATTAGACCTTTTTAATAAAACTTTGATAATAAGCCATTAGTATAACAAATGTAAGTTGCCAACTCTTAGTTTGAGTTTTTTTCTCCGATATTCTTTCGAAAACACTTTCTCTGAAATAATTTCACTTTCACATTCTTAAAATTCATTTGGAAAAAAGTGGTAACCAGTTGAATATTTGGCCTGCCGGGTGACGAAAAAAGATCAATCTCCAAACTCTCAGGTATTAGGGGCACAATCGTTTGGTATAACCGTAGCATCTTGTCTTTGTTTGGTACTTGTTTGCTTAAAATATAAATGTATCCTACAAGTCTTAAAATTAGTAAATCAGCGTTAACCTCGTCGAATCGATAGAAATAGTATAAATGAAAGAAAATCTTAACTTAATTTTTTTTTGTCGTTTATCTCGGCCGCTTCGGTGGTTCCAAGTTTCCAGTGAATATGATACACGATGTTGTTAGCCATCATCGTTTAAGGTTAGACTCTTTAAATGACTCTGTTACAAATAGAAATGGGTGTTTACCTTTGTTTATTTCATACAAAAAGTTATTGCCACTATACATTTAAGAAAATAAGTGTAGATGAATCGGAGATGTGCCATAAAGTGTATGCATTAGATACAGATATAAGGTAACACAATAATAAGCATGTAACAACTGTTGTCGTATAGATTTTCTGCACGAGTAGTCATGTCTTATTCTGACTACGAGACAATCAGCGTAGAAAAACTATACGGCTAGTTACTACTAGCCCGTTTCTTTTGTTACTTTTTTTTGTATCTTACTTGCACGACGCTTTGAATCAAATACTAGAAAAAGTTATGACTTCGTAATTTTTACGGCCGCCATCAAGAGTTGATTGACCTTTATGGAATATCTGTTTCACAGATGATGACGGATAAGTTCCAATTGTTGTAACCACAATTCCGTCCTCTTTCCCCTGAATGTGACCTACTGAATTAGACTTATCACCTGGTTTTTACTTATATGAGGATCACAACGGGTGCCACATATGGAGACGAATTTGCTTGCCCTTCCAGAGCACCTGTAATCACCCCCGGTTTTTGATGGGTTCGTATTGTTCAATCTTCAGTTTTCTTTGTTGTGTGTTGTAAACTGTTGTTTGTTTTTTTATTTTTATTTTTTGCCATGGCGTTGTCAGTTTATTATCTACTCATGAGATTGAATGTGCCTTTGGTACTGTTTGCCTCTCTAGTACTGTATTTTATACTTTTTAAAGATGGTTGCATAATTAAAAAGATTAGACACAAACAAATGTCCATACTGGTTTATGTAAATTTATGGATCAACAACATATAGTTTTTTTATGAAAAATCTATGGATTTGAAATTGCAGATTTGACGATTTTAAGACAAATTCAACAAGGTTTTTCGCCGATTTTCTGTGCCTATTATACAAATGATCACCTATTTTGAAAGAGAATAAAAGAGTTAAATGCGTTATCTATTTTAATTTCATTTACAGTTTAACGAATCAAAGTTGTATGCAAAATTTTACAAAAATCTGTGATATAGCCCATTTACTGTTCATTGACCATAACACTGGCGCTTCTTCGTTCTTTAGATGTATCTGAGTAAACGTTTTGCTAATTTCTGAGTTACATATAACTCCAAGAAGCAAAACAAAACGCGAAAAAAATAAACTAGTATATAACAAAAATACGAAAAACAAATTAAAACTTTTTCAATTCAACGAAATAAAATAAGAAAAGGAAATCAGACAAACGTACATGTGTTATATGAAATCAATAAAATAAAGAACAAAATATATGAATCTGAAAAAAAAAGTTTATTATGTTGGGAATGAACTGTAAAGCCAAATAAAGGATTCTGTCTAGTTTATAATTTTTCTAATACCCACATAATTTTTGAATTCAAATGTTCAGTTTATTTTTCTTGCTCATTAGATTAAAGTGGTATTCAAGACACAATGATTGATTAGACACATGACACAATTCATTACCCATCCCGATATATGGGTGATAGATTATTTGACGTTAAGACTGAGTTTGAGCTTTAATGATTCAAGGCAAACTATCGAAACATTTCATGATTACAGTTACTTTTTTTTTGCAGCCAGTAAATTCGTAATCATTTTGTTTAAATTCGGCAAGTCGGGCCGCAATTAGCTTTCATAAATATCATTTTTCTGCATACTTTTCATATGAATTATATTCCTTTAAAAAACTGCTTTTTTGTCACAAGGTGTCCGATAACATGGATAAAGTGCATATGAACTCACTGAATGTGAGAGTAACTCTTTCCATACAAAGTCTCCGTGTACTGTGTTTCTATAGCTCTGCTGGACGCAAAGTCGTTCAAACAATAGAAGTTGCAAATCATTACAAAAAGAGTCGATTTGCTAGTGAAAGGAACTAGAAGTGACTGGATTTTGAAGAAAAATGACAAAGTGAAAGCTAGGGACAAATCAGTGATATCAGAAACTTTTTTGTCAATTATAGTTCCAAGCCCTGGGCAAGTTTGAAGATTTTTTTAAATAGGTCTCATAATGTTTTTACGGTCACCACCACTTATTGGCTGACCGATTGAATACGTCTGTGTCTCAAATCACAATTCAAGCGGCATGCTTTGGCAGTTTAATATCTTTTAATTAGATACCATAATAGGTGAAATCTGTAATTTATCAATAGTGACATTTTTACTTAGTGTGGATTCGCATAGCGGGTGATGCATGCATAGCAGAAGATGCTTTCCCTGTCCATCAGGTCTCGCTCTTTTGGAAGTTCATACAACTTTCAGTTTTTGTGTATTCCCTTTTTTTGTCTTCTAATTCGATTTATGAGATTGGAACACCGGTTCATGCTGTATAACAGTAGCTTTCATTTTGCACTTCTTCTTGACAAGGGTTTAATTATTGATATTAGTTTGAACCGGAAACACATTTCATTGACCAGTCTGTGATGTTTAGAAAAATAATTTGATATTTTAATCTAGGAGAAATGGTTTATTTATCAGCTGAACTTGGGTTTCGAACTAGCTTCCATAATGGCGAGTGCTCTTAAGATTTTAATTTTTTTTTTTTTTTTTTTTTTCTCTTGGATACTTGTTTTGTTGATAGTTCAAGTCTCTCCAACTGAGTTTACATTGATTTTAATTTTATTTTACCCCACAATCCCTGGTTAGGGACGCTTTGATCGATCACAAACATGTGAACTCTACACATTCATCAATATATGCATATATATAACCCAGTGCTTTTCGTTGGTAGCTTACTGTCATTATTGTTTTGTTTTGTTTTTCTTTTTTTTTTTTTCGAAGCATAAATCAGTCCGTCGGAATTGATTAACACTATGTTAATCCGGGGCCATTCTATTATATTTGAGTTTTGTTCAATGTAGCTGTCGTAATTTATTCGAACTTTTAAATTGTGTTTTAGGGTAGAAACAAGTAGAACGTTAATATTTTCATTTTTCTCATAAGTGTTTTTAAGTTGTAAATCGTTTCATTCCTTTATGTCCACAATAATTGAAGACAAATGTATTTTAGTATCGAGTTTCCTCGTGTTTTTTTTGCCAAAACAAGTTGGCGGCATAGGTATCCAATAATATGTATAGCATCGTCTTCGGTCTAGCATTATAAAGGTCTATAATAAATCACCAGTAACTTATTATAAAAAGAAGATGTGGTATGATTGCCAAGTAGCCAACTCTCCACAAGAGACCAAATGACACCGAAATTAACAACTATAGGTCACCGTACGGCCTTCAACAATAAACAAAGCCCATACCGCACAGTCAGCTATAAAAGGCCCTGAAATGACAATGTAAAACGATTCAAACGAGAAAACTAACGGCCTAATTTATGTACAAAAATGAACGAAAACAAATATGTAACACATAAACAAATGACAACCACTGAATTACAGGCTCCTGACTTGGGACAGGCACATACATACAGAATGTGGCGGGGTTAAACATGTTAGCGGGATCCCAACCTCCCCTGACCTGGGACAGTGGTGTAACAGTACAACATAAGAACGAACTATAAAATCAGTTGAAAGAGGCTTAACTCATCAGATGGTTAAAAATACAAATACTACAAATACAAGTGGACGTGGCCGGGTACTTGTACATCCAAACAACAAAAAGACACTAAGTACAGATCTGATAGTACTTGCAGTTACTGACAGCTAGTTCAAAGCCGCTAACAACTAATAAAAAAATCATGCATCTAAGACTAAATTATCAATTTTATTAACCTTCCTAAAAAAACTAATTTCGTGACCAATGTTAATAACAACAAAAGATTTTTGTTTTCCTCTTTCTATTCATTAATTATTTTTTTATAATATGTTTCCATCGTGTCTTTTGACCACATGAGTAAAGAAGTCAACATGGAAAAAAACACAGATATGTTCAGCATGTGTTTACTTATTTGGTAGAACCATACCAGTATAATGGCTGTTGGTAAGTTGGACATGCATGCACCAAAAGGACTATTGATGAATTGTATTTAAGATCGATTTTGTTAAAATCTTGCACTGAGTACACATGTTTTTGTTGTTGTTGTTTAAAGGAGACTTCTGTTGTGGAGGCGTTGAGGAAATACAAATCCTAATATTAATTACAAGGACAAAAACTATAGTGGTTGCATCATATGTTAAATTACATATGATAGTAGAAAAATTAAGTATATCGTTTTAATAAATCAATTATATTCAGGTTGAAGTAACAAATGCTAACATGTTTTAAACAGACAAGAAATGACTTTATCCTTCAAGCAAGTCAGTAACCAATAAATAGAAAGGGTAAATCAAGTCAAAGGAAAGACCTTAACACATCTATGTTGAAGACTGATCACTAAAAGTAAATTCAAAGTTTTATCTACCCTATAATATTGGTGTTTGGTCAGAAGTTTCGCAACGTCTATGAACTCGAATATATAATTGCACGAGGCAACAAACATAGAAACGTGTGTTTATGCAGTTTTATTGACATTATAATAAAATCGTATGACCTCTTCTCTTCAACAATCTGTCTAAACACCTGAAAATATAAAGAATATATAAATAAGATTGTTCTTCATATAAAAACAGTAAGTCGTGTGAAAAGGACAATAGTAGAAGCATTTATGATGTATCGTAAACTATCAATTTATAACCACAGTTCTCCGTCAATGGCCAAGATCTTTAAAAAGCTCAAATGGGCATTTCAAGAAAAATAAATAAAGGACAAAATAATGAAAACAAACAAATGTATGGAAGGAAAGTACACGGACTGTATAAAATCCTCAAAGATAACCCAGCTTATTTAAGTAAACACTTTGGAACAAAACCACAGCAGTTTCGTCGGATTGCATTGGTAATTAAATTCAATATAAATAGTAACGTTGTACTGTAAAGTGCATTTGCTTTCAATCTAAGAAAAATATTTTCCCCATGGTCACCATGCATTCATTTTATGTATTGCTTCTGAATTTTCCATTGTTAAGCAACAAAATGTATAAAATAAAATAAACAAAATAAAATAATGAAATATTTCTTAAATTCATGACTTTTCACAAAAGTACTTACAATAGTTAGTCTCGCATATGAATCGGCGACTGTTGTCATACCACTCTGGTGTTTTGCCACTGTTGTAAGATACACAATTGTTTCTGGTTCCTTTGATCCATACCCACTTACCCATTTTGTAAAAGTGGTCTTTGATTGGTCAAAAGTCCATCGGAAATGTCCTTCGTAGAGATCCGTTAAACCAATCCAATAGGTACTATCTGGAAACATGTAAATTAATATTAGACCATCGAATATTTATCCAGTAAAATTAGTATTTTCATATATTTTCAATACTTTTCTTTTTATTTATTATTCATTTGTTTTAATTAAGGATACATGTTTTAAAACAAAACGAGAATACGTACTGTAGGGTCTTTTGCATATACCCATATGTTTTCTGATGTTGTGTCAAGCTTTACTAAGTAACCTCCAATTTTTCTGCAATAGCTCTACAAAAAATATTTTTTTATTTCATTTATTCCTTTTCGGTGATTTTATTTGCACAACATGATGAATTATGTCAAACATATTGGTTTAAAACACGCAATCTTTTAGGTTGAACAGTGAATTAAATAATGTCATTTCACATGTAATTTTAAAAGAAATATTTTAGTATATTCTACCTCTGCTTTAAACCAAGTTGTCGTGTGGCTGCTTGTACTAAAATAATAACAATGACCATTATACTTTTTCCAGCGTTTCTCTGAAATGACAACATTATAATACAGACATTTATTGTGTTTTGACATAAACGCATGAATATATGCAGTCGCTATGAGGCAGACATTCTAGCTTCGGTCTTAATTTCAAGTTCACTGAATATATGAGCTGAAAACATTCGCAGAAATGTCGGTTATTGAGTGACAGAACATCATCAATATATCTGAAATTAAAATAAAAGAACTTTGCAAGATGTTTTTGTTTTTGTTTTGAGCCAGTATTGTTTGATTTCTGCTTCATACAATTAAAAACAATTTAGCCTTCAGGGTTCATAATTAGTACCCATTTGAATTCCGACTGTTTTCTGGTTTGTTTTTTTGAAATATGAATACTCCAAGCCCCAACAATATGTTGATCAAAAGTCCGGTTTTCCAAGTTATCTTTGTTGTTTTATTCTTAATCAGTGCGGTTTCTTACAGTAAGGTTTTCAGGTTTTTAAAACAATTTGTATCTGCGATTCTCATTTTGTAGAATAAATCTAGTAAACGATGTATTTGATATTCAGTCTCAAGGTAACAACTCATTAATTGTTTTAAGTATCCCCGAGACCAAAAGTTCAGGAGGCAAAATACTTAAAACATTTGTTAGCATGAAGTCAAGATGGGCCGAATCATATCAGGAAAACAGTAATACGACAAGATTGCTTGAGAAATTGCAACATTAGAATTTGTAAATTAAGATCATTTGTGACAGGCAAATTTTTCTGTTTCATTTAATTCATGTCAAATCTGAAGCGCTGGCTACCTTCAGGGTCTGGCAATAAGGTTTTAACAAATTTAATAAGTTCACATATGCAGCAAATTTCTTTTATCTTAAAAGGAACAAATACACGTATCTCAATAACATAAGATTATTTACCTTCAAAATGACGAGAAGTTACTGCTTATACGTATTAGATAAGTGCTTCTTTCGATAATATATGAAATGAGAACTGATTTAAAATACACAATGCAAACAAATATTAAGTATATTTTCTTCATTGTACTTACTATCTACTCCGTTTGTCAGAGCGTTTTCTGCCTTTTTATTTTCTTTCCAGCATTGTATTTTAGATTTCGAAGTATATTTCTGGACTGCTGAATTTGACTCTTCATGTAGGTATCCAGCTCTTTTAGGACTTGTTTGGCGTAACTGAAATCTCTTGACTCATTTGTCAGACAGGGTAACTGAATAAAGCTCAATGCAGTATCAAATACAAAGAAGAAAATGCAAAGATTACAGAAAACATTTTTACTTAAAATGTGTTTTGATCTGAAAAGAAAAAATCTAAAAAGTACTGTGGCACCGTTAAAGTCCACAATTCTTCTAAAGTCCACAACACCGCTAAAGTCCACAACGCCGTTAAAGTCCACAAACTTTCCGCTAAAGTCCACAAAATGACCTCCGCTAAAGTCCACAAAAAACACCGTTAAAGTCCACAATAACAAGTTCCGCTAAAGTCCACAAAAACACCGTTAAAGTCCACACAACTTTTTTATTATTAAAAAATCAATTCGCTTTTTTAATCCCGATGGTATAGATCTAATAAAAAGCATGGACTTCTGTTCTTGGAAAGTATTTCTTATCCGCTTGAATTATATTTTTGATAAATGAAAAGATTCTGATTTTGATCCCCATAAAAGATCTTTGTATTGTGATTTTCTATGAATCAAACAGGCAACATTTCTGAAAAGTTATCTAGCTATGGTGCTCTTTTTGTATTTTCTTTGGTAACCATTTATACACACTGACATATCTTGGAGCCTATATTTGACATTGAAATTTCGTTTGCAAATATCTTTGCAAATATCTATAAAACATAAGAACGAAATCCATTCAGTTTCTGTTATGCTCCACAGCAGCCAAAACGGTCTCTTATTCCAAAAATAGACTTTAAACCATAATGTTCTTGTTTGAAATCAAAATAATGATAAATAAAAGAATTCCACACATGCATTTTGTGGTGCTAAGCAGATTTCGATCACTCATTAGTTTGCATGTTTGTTTGGTTTTCAAAAAGGAAAATGTATTTGTTTCAGAATGCGTTGAAGATGAATTGAATAGATTATACGCAGATGCGGTTCGGTATTATGTCTTACCCATGATGAGTACAAGTATAAAAGATTTGCGCACATTTTTAGAATGAAGCGCTTCCGCGCTTCATACAAAATGTACTTCGGTCAACGCTTTTACACCCCAATGAATTTACAAAAAGAAGCATTCAATTCTTAAATACAGGCATTTGTTAAAATCTTAAACTAATATTGTTACAATTACATGAATAAAGAGAATAAGCGAACATTCAATCAATTGAAATGAATTATTTATTTTCTTTTTTTGGCACTCTCGCCCACAAGGAACATTAGATTTTCACATTTACATGTTTTGTTCATGCATATTCCTTTCCATTTACATTATTAGTAAAGTTCTTAAATATTCTAAAACTTTTCTTCCCACATTATGTTTACTTCCAATAAATTCAATTTCAGCGAGCATAATTCAATTTCGTGTATTACAGACATGCTAAATACAGAAGATTACCATATCAAATGAACATGACTTTTTAATAATTAAAATTTGAAGTTTTTATTTCAATTGCAATTGAACTTTTGTATTAATTTAAGATTTCAGTTATGTTGATCTGTAATGTACATTTGTATCTAATACATAAAATTAGGCAGACTGTACGCGTACAGTCCGACCGTATGCGTATTTTGAAAAGTACGCATTCGCTCCAGACCGCGTACGGTCCAAATACTAATATGGGCTAGAACATATATGTTGTAGGTCACTGTAAAACAATTTGAAGATGCAAATTTGATCAAAACACTCCTAAATAAAATTGGCTGAACTTGCATAAACTAGGTTTCAGATTAAGATGAGAAAATCATCAGACTCTAATACCATGAACTTGCAGATTACTTTAAACAAGACCTTTGATCACCCACTTTACTTCCGGTTAATCAGTTAATAGGTCGAATGACCTGGTAGGCAAACATTTCCAATTGACAATATCAAAATTAAAATATTACTGTGATTTCAAGTTTGCCAGGAACTACTGAACAAATCAAAGTGGCTGCTCGTGTCTTAGTTCCTTCCCTTGATTTGTTTGGTATTAAAAAAATAGGAAAGGCGATCAACATTACTTTCGTTTTTGGTTTTATGAGAATTAATAATAATGAAGTATAGAATGAACATTCAAATTTAATAAACAACAGGAAATTCTGTACAACATATACATATCTAAATATTATTAAAACTAGAGTATCATGTGATCTTAAGCTTGTATCGTTCACTTGACCTAAATATGATCATTGTTGGTTTTAAGGAACACGTAAGTTTAAGCCTTTTCTATTGAAGCTTATTGTAAACTTTGGACCTCTCGTGCTCGGTCCCCATGGACATGCATTTCTTTAAACTAAAATCTTCATCCATTCTACTGAAGCTTCGTAGGAAAATCTAACATCTTACATAGCTTACATGACCAACAGGGTCATGTACTTGACTTGACTTTCAACCGTACAATAATGGCTTCGATATAACCCTTTACTCATATTCTTATACCGATATTTACATCTTTAGGACACTGTACCGTACACATTCTCAGTAAAACAATCATGCATGTACTTCATTATTGGTGAACAAGGTAAATTCAAAACTAAATTAAATGTACGAATACTCAGAATTCTTATCTAACTATTTCATTCGTGTTAAAATCTAACACTGCCTTTTATAATAACTAGCAAGTAACTGATAAACAGGCATTCTGCATTAAATAAATGAAAATATAACTTTTCCTCTTTTGTAAAAATCAACATAACTTTATAATGTAATTGTTTTTACATTTTTTAGTAGTTCACCTACTAATTATATCAAATTGTAATCACTTTAATCACATCAAATCCAATGTACGGATGTTCCAGACCATATGCGCATTTAGACCATACGCGTATATGGTCTGGACCGTAGACGAACTTATTCAAAATACGTATACGGTCGGACCGTACGCGTGCCGTCTGCCTAATTTTAAGAAATTTGTCAAATCTAGAATTAAAAAATGAAATAAAAACTTTAACTAAATACAAAAGTCACGCTACATTGTAACTTTATCAGTTAATCTCCTGTATTAAGTATGAAATTGAGTTGAAATGCTCACTAAGATTGAAGTTATTTGAAATACAAATAATGTTGGAAGATAAGTTTTTAGAAAATTTAGGAACTTTACTACAAAAACCGTCAAGCCAGCTGTTTACTTGTGAGAAGACTGATAGAATTAAACTGAAATGCTTAATATATAGTTTTGACAGTTTCTCAGATATTATAAGTGATATTAAAGTCATGTATACATCTTGTGTATTGAATGGTTGTAAGGTGTACATGACTGTCTGTCTGGTCTGTGTCATATTTCCTTGACCTAATTTAATGGTTCATTAGTCAAAGTTCTTATTTCTTGATGATGTTTGCTTCCGAGATACTTTAAGCGATAGTTAACTTAATTTGGTATATCATGGGATGAATTTATACGGCCTCCATGTCTGTCTGAAAAGATTTATCTCACCTTGACATCATGTTCATTGATCATTGAATTGATAATTTAATGTATTGCTTGTTCACTGTGTATCATCGCCACCGGAAATTGGGTACTAACGAAGCGGAGAAAATTGGAAAAAAGTAAACAAGGTAAGAATTCATTCAATTTAAAGCATTTCTACTGATTTGACGAGGGTACCGCATAAGAAATGATTTTCTGATATATAATTCTTTAAGTTATTAGGCCGATAAGTACAAAATTAAGACAAGATTTTGTGTTATACTCAAGAACTTGCCACTTAGTACCTGAAAATTTCGAGGTCGATCGTTCTCTGTCGCCCCATTGGCAAGATATTCAACTGTTTTTCATTATTTTTCCAGACACGTTTTAGATTATTATAGTGTGGCATCATATTTACTGAAACTTGTTGTCAAAATGATGGTTTTAAAGAATATAGACCATAAAAATAAAGTCTAGGGTACGGCAACTTGCTCGTGTTGACATATTTACTGTATGGCAACTTGTTTTCAACTGTATGGCAACTTGCTAATTTCAAAATATTTATTTGCCGTCTTTTCAAGAAAATAAAGTACTAGGTTCAAATATCTAATTATGCATTTGATAAAAATACAATTTGCTTGACACCATTTAAGATGTATACACAATATAAGGCTTGAACACAGTCCTATATTACATCTTTTACATACCTGATGTATACAATATGAATACGGCACATACAAAAGCTGGCAAATGTTGTAACTTTCGGAAAGGCATGTCACTGTTTTACTGACCTGTTGTTATGCCCCTAACGTAGCGTTTAATGTTACCAATGTCCGTCCGACCTGTCTGTTCCGTCCGTCCAGAAAGTCCTAAAATTGGTTTCCGTTCTCTAACTTTAGTATGCCTTAACCAAATGCTTTAAAACTTACACGAAATGCTTATCACCACAAAACACAGATCAAGTTATAAATTGGGTAGCGTCACTGTTACTGTTCGTGAGTTAGCCTTTTATAATGAAAAAGCTAAATCTGTCGTTTCTGTTCTCAAACTTTAAATTGCCTCAACCAAATGTTTTAACCATACAACATTAGTCAGCATTTGCATATAAGTGATGAAATTTCGGGGATGGATTGTGGGTGGAGGGAAGGAAGGAGGTAAGGGCAGGAGAATTTTCCGCATTGAATAATTAGAACCATTAAGTGAATGAATTCTCTTTCAACTTTCAGATAAAATGAAATATAAATGAATTATCATTCTCTGCAAAAAAAGGTTGTATTGCTACACCACGGCACCATGTTAAGGGAGGTTTGAGTGCTCACAAACATGTTTAACCCCGCCTCATTATATATGTGTCTGTCCCTGGTCAGGAACATGTAATATAGCGGCTGTCGTAAGTTGCTGCCTGACATATTTGTTTATGATTTTGTCATAAATCAGGCAATTTTGATACGGTATGGGTTTTGTTCATTGTGAAGTGTATAGTGACCAATAGTTGGTCAAATCTATTTCATTTGGACTTTGTTTGAAAGTCCTCTCAGTGAAAACCATTCCACGTCTCCTTTTTCAATTAATGTTATTGCCTTATTTGTGAAAGGCAGATACAGCCAATATACTAGAATAAAGAACATTAATTTTCTAAAAAAACATTATCTCTATATAGTAAGAAATGAACAAGCTCGGTGGCTAACACTGTTTGAATTTAAAACAATATTAATCTTAGATTAATCATTTTTGAAAGAATGAAAGAAGAATCCGATACAAGGGATACAAATCCGGCTGTGGCTACGGCATAAACTATTTATATAAACTTTCTACTTGAGAATAAAGATGACCTTGTATGAAGTTTTTTGGTTTTCATCTTAATATTATATACTTATTAATACAATTCACAAAAGCTAGCATCTTTCGACTTGTAAGTTTAAAGAATTATAATGAAATAACATCTAATAAGGACAGGTTGAAATATTTTTGAATCCTGATGGTGCAATCTCATTAATTCTTTTGGAAAAATCCACGTAAATTTAAATGTTGATTTGATAGCGTTCATTTATTTATTTGCCCTCGTAAACAGTTTTGTTAAAATATCGAAATCGTTAAATTCTTATCGTGAAAGAATAAGTCGGTACACCTTTTACATTCAGGCGTGCTTAAGTTGCACTTTTTCTTCTTATTTAGAAAATGATTTTAATTTTAGCATCTATCTTAAGATTAGATTATTTACACACACACAAAATAGGGCTAACTGTTGATTTTGAAACTCTATGAATTCACATTTATATTCAACCAAACAGATAGGCTGAGATCCATACCTTTATAAGTTTCAAAACAGAGAAGATGCGTTTGAAAACAAATAATCACGCACTGCTATATCTTTTAAGGCAAATGCCAAGTCTTACTTGTATTAATTATATAATTTTAATTGGCACAATATCACATTAAAATTTACTGAGAAATATTATACATAGTAATCATGAAAATGTACTACTGTAACAATGAAAATTCGGACGAATACACTCCTTTTCACTACCCCTCCATCTACTCCTTTAAGTTTAGGCCAAACAGCCTTAGCAACAGTCTTTAATTATTTATTTTTTCCTGTAAATAAAAAGATTGATTGAATTTACTTAAACTAAAAAAAAAAAAAAAAAAAATACAATCTTATTTTCAATAAGAAACAAGAAAATTAATTCGAAACACAATTCATGATTTATTTCTCCTAATTTTCAATGAAAACAAAGTATTTTCTTCACTTTTCTTTTAACAAATTATTCATTTCAGAAATTAAAAAATAAACAATGTTGAAGACCGTACCTTGACCTATAATGGTTTACTTTTATAAATTGTGACTTGATGGAGATTTGTCTAATTGGCACTCATATCACATCTTCCTATATCTATTTAACCCAGCACATTCTTTATTTTGTCTGTCCGAAGTCACGAGCCTGTAGTTCGGTGGTTGTCGTTGGTTCATCTCTATCATATTTGTTGTTTTTCGTAAATTGTTTTGTTATGAGTTAGGCCGTTAGTTTTCTTGTTGAATCCTTCCACAATTTTCATGTCGGGGCTTTTTATAGCCGACTATAAGGTACGATTTTTCGTTGTTGAAGGCCAAACGATAGCATATAATTGCTTACATACACTTTATTTGACCCTGGTGGATAGTTATCTTATTTGCAATCATACAACATCTCCACTGTTTATATTTAAAAAAAAAAACAGCACCAACAAAAGATGAATGGTCGGGGTTTTTTTTATTGAACTTAACAAAATTTCACCCTGACAACAAATAAGACACAAGTCGTTAGTATTAAAACGATATATGAATGTATTTAGGATAATATGGTTGAAAAAAACTTTTGTCTTTAAAACACAAAGTCAAATAGAGGTACGCAACGAAAACTTCTCAGGGGCGGATCCAGGATTTTGGAAAGGGGGCGTAGTATTAAAGTTTGCCGAGCGGAGCGAGGCGAAAATTTTTGGACCTTTTTGGCTAAAAACATAAGATAAGTGTAAAATACATTTTATAGTTTAAGTGTAGGGTTGGACATTTTGGTGCCGTATTCTCTCCATCAGTTGTCTATTATGAAATGATTGGATGGATCCAAAGCTATGTACTAATTAATATATTTGATGTGGGATTTGTCAGTAAAAATGGACATGGAAAATTATCGTTTGTTGTATGGTTAGTTAGCATAACTTCACAGATTTCTTGTTGTAAACAAGATATTCGGCTATTCAATGAAATTTACAATACGACCGACACGAAGAAAGACAAACAAATAATTTTCATCCAAATGTTTGGTTGAAATGTTTCACCCAACAAGGGAAGTGAGGGGTTCCAAATCAACCAAAGGCTACGAATGAGTCGGAAATGACAATGAAGTTGTGAATGACGGTCGACACATGGAGACATATAGGCCACACCCAGCACAGCAGCTAGGTGGCAGTCGGACCTTGAAAAGAGTATTCAGTATATCATTAGGCGAAACAGATATTCCGGTCAGATATGGGATTCAGATGCAACCCCAAAAAAAAATTACGCCCGTTTTTATTCATCGTGTTCATTTAATGCTAAATAATTCTGTTGAAAATATTTTTTTCTAATAGCAAAAAAGTGGACAAGATTATTGTTTTCAATCCAGATACGGCCAGAATTTTGTTTAAGGCAAAAATCAGGGTCAGAATTTTTTCTCTAAAATATCTCAGACTGCCCCCTCAGATCAAATGGTCCGTACCTTAGACTTTAAATCTATATCTAGAGCTTACTGACTGGGGATCACTATTCAGCAATGTTATTAATGGGCTGGGGCGTGGGGTTAAACATGTTTTCGTAGGTAAATGATATTGCTGTGGAACTTTTTTTCATGAGAGTGTAATAGAGTATTACTTTCTGTTGGGTGGAATTGTGAAATAGAAGTCAATACGTTCTTGCGCAATACTTTGTCGCTTTGAAGTCGGCATGCTTGTCATCCTCAGCCTAAGCAATGTGTTACTGTAATTTGAATTTCAAAATGACTGAGTGACGTTTTTTTCGACGAACTGGTCAACTCCACCGTAGAGAATCACATGACTTTGACATAATCAATAATATATTACAGTAAATACGAGCGAAAAATATCTTTATAAGTAAAGAATTGTCGCATGAAAATTAAATACACGGTAAATGGCAAAGTTCACGAAGTCTAGTCTGATAAATCATTTTACAAAAAAAAAAAAAAAAGTGCAAGCAAGGGGGCGTACGCCCTCTACGCCCCTCTGGATCCGCCACTGCTTCTGAACAATATTAACGGCATATATTTTATAATATTTGTTAAGTAGTTTATTTTGTATATTTGTAAGCCGGTAAAGCTTTGATACAGCCAAAATATCGTCACATGATATTATCTAAACAGTGATTAATTTCATCTTTAAATAACAATATATTGCAAGACGCCGTACAGACAAAAGTTGTTATTTTGCAATTCGCCGTACAACGTCCTGCAATTCGCCGTACAATAAACAAACAATGTTTTGGTCCATATTCTTTAAAACATCTTTATGACAACAAATTTCAGTCAATATGATGTCACACTATCATAATCTAAAACTTGTCTGGAACAATAATGAAAAACAGTTGAATATCTTACCAATGGGGCGACAGAGGACAATCGACCTCGAAATTTTCAGGTACTAAGTGGCAAGCTTTGGAGTATAACACAAAATCTTGTCTTAATTTTGTACTTATCGGCCTAATAATTTAAAGAATAATATGTAAGAAAGTCATTTCTTAAGCGGTACCCTCGTCAAATCAGTAGAAATGCTTTAAATTGAATGAATTTTACCTTGTTTACTTTTTTTCTATTTCTCTCCGCTTCGTTAGTACCCAATTTCCGGTGGCGATGATACACAGTGTTGTTGTTAAAAAAATGTTCACTTTCAAATAACTTCAATTATAAACACTAAAACAAGGAAGACATTTAAGTGTGTCCAGTCTTGTTATAATAATTATGTATACAATGTAGGTTCTTAAATACGTTAATCCGATAGCAATTATCAATACAAAAATATTGGATGGAGAGTGATCTCATTGGCACTCATACCACATCTTGTTTACACAGGTACATGGGGTCATGATGATGTACCCTGTCCTCTCCCTTTTACGAGGCAATATTTTGTCAAAGTTCTGATTTCAAGCCTTTATACCAATAACGTTTACCTATCTATTCCTGGTTATCTATACTGATATTTTTACTTATTTGTGCTGTTTTACTATCCAGCTATTTTTATATCGGCAAACTATATAAAAGTTGAAAAATAGCTGGAGGGGAGTGCAGGATACATTATTATGACCCCATGTCCATGTGCTTATGTTTAGTAACAATTTAATTAAAACTAGCAAAATCGAATTATATGTCGAATTTCTTGTCGGTGCTTCTGTTTTAAACATCAACATTAAAAAAACATTATTAATAACATGTCCCGAGACTTTTGCTCTGTACATTTATAGTGACGTAAAAAAGTGATTATATACAAAGAATAAGAAGAAAAAAACAGTACTTGAAGAATGCAGTAATTATGTAATAACTAACGAATTTACTATGACTAGATAACTTTTAGAAATGATCATCATAATACAAAGATCAAATTAATGGAACAAAACTTCTACAGATACTGTACTTTTTCATTTATCAAACTGATAAAAAATAACTACCAAGAACAAAAGCCCATGCTTTGTATTGTACTACCGGGATAAAAAAAAGCGAATTGATATTCTAATAATAAAAAAAGTTGTGTGGTCTTTAACGGTGTTTTCTTGTGGACTTTAGCGGAGGTCATTTTGTGGACTTTAGCGGAAAGTTTGTGGACTTTAGCGGCGTTGTGGACTTTAGCGGAAATTTGTTGTGGACTTTAGAGGAATTGTGGACTTAAACGGTGCCACAAGTACTCATATGATTATTATAATTCTGTCAACAAGATAATTTCATAACTTTAATAACAAACGGAAAATTATAAAGTTAAAACTTCAGGATTATCTTAAAAGCATTACTAACAGCAAGGGTAAATTTCCGTTGTATCATTTAAAATGTTGTTTATAAATTTGATACGTCTAATGTACATACCTGTTTTGTCCTTTAGATCACTTTGGTTGTCAGAGTTGTACATGTATGTTTAATGCGTGCACATACACAATTGTAAGAAAAGTTATTGCATGTTATTTTCATGATAATTAGTTTGAATTGAAAGTATGCCAACTTAAGGTGCACGCAATCTTGCAATTAAACTTTCTAAACTAGTGCATATGAAGTTGCATATATTTTTTAACTTATACATAGTGTGTCTTATTTTGTTTTCACTTTTCTTTTGAGACAAGATGAAGAATATAGTTGTCTGAACTATTGCTGTGGTGTCAATATGAACAAAAAGAGATGTGGTATGATTGCCAATGAGACAACTATCCGCCATGAGGGGCATTAAGTGTTACCCTTGTCCGTCTGTACGTCCGTCCGTTCGAATGTCCCGAAGTTGGTTTCCGTTCTAACTTTAGTTTGCCTCAACCAAATGTTATGAAACTTATACACAATGCTAATGACCACAAAACACAGAACGAGTTTGAATTCGGGTTGGCGTCATTTTACCGTTTTAGAGTTATGCTCCTTTACAAATGGAAAATAGCTGAATTTTTCGTTTCTGTTCTCTAACTTTAGTCTGCCTCAACCAAATGTTATAAAACTTATACACAATGCTAATTACTACAAAACTCAGATCAAGTTCAAATTTGGGTGACATCACTTTGACTGTTCGTAAGTTATGTCCCTTTATAACGTTATATGCAAGCAGGACATCATCTGTGTCCCATGGACACATTCTCCATTAGTTTTTTTAAGCTTTAATTTTTATTTGCTGTCACTTGGAATCGAACGCCCAGTAAAGATTAAGGATTCGTCGGGTCAATTTTGGTTCCCTGTCGTCCTTTTGTCCTTTTCCCGTTTCCTTATTGTGAGTGTTATTGTTGACATTTTGCAATGAAAATGGATTGTTTTTCATATTGTTTTATTATAACAATTATTGGCTTTTAAGCGTATTTTTAAAAAATGGTTATATTTAATTGTCTATTTTTTTACATAGTATAATGTTATTTGTTTTAATACATATCTTCGCAATTGCATATTCGCAAATTATTAAGATTGTAAATCGTGAGGTGGTTCGCACTATGTTTCTTCTTTCGAAATTCAGTCACATACATTGTATTTACACTTTAAAATATTCTATCTGTATAAAAAGTATTCTCAGTATGTATTAGATACGCTATAATATCTATATTGATTTATTTTTTGGCCAAAATGCTTTTGAATTTTATTGTTAATACCTTTTTATATTTTAATCCATATGAATATGGTGGGGTTTTTTGTAATACGATTATGTTTATTAAAATTTAATGAATTCATAAGATTTCAGACATTAATAAATCCAATATCATTTATACGTGTACAGAATTTAAAAATACAGTTAATTTATTAAACGTTTAGTTGAATAACACATGGTCAAGAATGTATGATTTTGGTACATGCACAAAATGTGGTGAGGATAAACCAGTTCTACATTCGCACATGACTACCCTTTTGCCAATATACACATAGTTGCTGTGCGTAATTGACTGTTAATAGCTCATTTTCATGGATTGATTAATCAAATTTAATACGATAAAACCATTCAATCTCATCGTATGAATGAGTAACCAAATGTACATTCTATTCATATCGAATCAGACAAAAGACCTTCAAACATGATATACCTTGATAATGACAAAACAATAAGAAAATACATGTAGAAGACAATGCGACAAGAAATGCGTATTTACTATTATAGTTAAAACTTCAAGTATAATGCTTAAAACAATCTTCTCGCAGTTTTGTTTCACTTTAATGAAAATATTTTGAAGTAAAGAAACATTAAGAACATGTAGTTATTTAGGTGATTTATGAAATAAATTATTAAATAATACGATTAAAACAGCCCTAATACTACCAAAACGGCATGTGTCATACTGGTGACGTCGTCCTGGTCATATAAATCACGTGATCTATATTGCTTTTCGGCCCGGTCCAATATTTCAATACGGACTGGCAATGAATCCTGAATTACATGTAA